>JAKSZT010004976.1:4364240-4397239 GCA_026826555.1 Tolypeutes matacus
ATTTTATTTATTTATTCATTTATCCCCCCCTTGCTGCTTGTGCTCGCTGGGTCAGCTAACCACACCATGCGGGCGGGCCTGCCTTCACCAGGAGGCCCCGGGAACTGAACCCGGGGCCTCCCACATGGTAAACGGGAGCCCTACTGATTGAGCCACAGCCACCTCCCAGTTTGCTAGTTCTTTAAGGCAGTGGGTCTCAAAAGATGGTCCTGGGCCAGCAGCATCTGCCTCCTCTGAGAGGTTGCTCAATAAGTAGATTCTTGGGCTCCTCCCCAGACCTACTGATCCAGAAACTCTGGAAGCAGGGCACAGGAATCTTGTTTTAACTAGCCCTCTAGGGAATTCTGATGCATGCCCAAGCTTGAGAACCACTGCTTTAAAAAGAAAAGAGTGCTCACTTCAGCAGCACATATACTAGAATTGGAATGATACAGAAAAGATTCACGTGGACCTTGCACAAGGATGGCATGCAAATTTGTGAAGCATTCCATATTTTTTGAAAGAAAAGAAAAGTTTTAAAAAGGTGTCTCTACACTATAAATAGCCATAGCCATATTGTAATTAGTGATAAAAATATTTAAATTAACAAGTAAAGTTCATCTACAGTATTACAATCATTCTTCTAAATTAATCCCTTTGTTTCCAAAGATCAGAATTATATTCAGGTAATACAAATCAGATGTGGCTCAGCCCAGATGGACCCAATCAGTAGCAGTGATGCTTGGGCAGGGCTATCATTGACTGAGTTGCCCAGCCACCAGTGTGCATTATCACACAACTGGAGCCTGGCTAACAACTTTCCTATTTCAGATTTAGCACATACTGTGTTCCTATACTTGCAAATGGGGAATCAGTTCTAGTTAATGGAGCTGCTCAAAGAAGACCTTTTCCCAAGTAACTGGGAATTGAACAATGTCAAGCCTGTAATTAGCCTGAATAAGAGGATTACACATTGATGGTCAATACTTATTTCATTGAAAACATCTGAAAGCGTGGGGTCCATCTGCTTTTTTTAAGATTGTTTTCTCATTGTGCTGCAGGTTAATCAACTGTTGTGCAACTATGATTTGTTTGGGAAATTACAAAGAAGAACAAGAAATCCTCATCCTCTGGGATCGTATAGCTAATGCAAAGCTTTTCAAAAAATGCAATGTGTATATTATTCCCTTGGGGATCTAGTTAAAATGCAGATTCTGATTTAGTAGGTCTGGGGTAGCCTTAAGATTTTGCATCTCTACCCAGGCAGATGATATTGAATTTAACTTTCTGAGGAACCACCAAACTATTTTCCATAGTTGCTGCACCATCTTACATTTCCACCAACAATGAATGTGTGTGTTCCTATTTCTCCATATCATTCCCAATTCAAACACAGTGAATATTCCCCATTAATATTAATGTTCCCCATTAATATTAATATAGGCAAATTTTCTAAATATAGGCAAAAATTCCAAGTAACCCTTAGAGTCAAGTAATCACATCGTTTGAATCACAAGGACAAATCCTGTCTATAGCACTATAGTATCACTATTCTTTTTCCAACTCCATTCTCTTCCATAGGACCTAGGAAATGGATATCGTCCCTTCATCCTGATAACCATCCCCAACATGCTCAACTTAATCTTACTCCTTGATTTTTAATCATGTGTGTGCCCAAACAATATTTTCCTAGTGTTTTCCATTCAAATAGGTGATCTGCTCTTTGCTCCTTTCTTGAGAAGTAGCTTGTTGCAGACCGGAAAAAGTAGACTAAAAGGCTATGGGTTTGAAGGTTGCAAAGACCCATATCCTTCTGCAAAGGAGATCTCTCACACAGAGTATTTTAGGCAATAACTCAGAAGGAGACAGATTTGCCCATGATTAAAATGATCTAGGTGGGATAGAAAGAAACAGAGAAAAATAGGAGTGTCAACTGGTGTCCTATGCGACTCTTCCAAGAACCTGGTTAAGGACTATTGGAAGGGATTTGTTGGAGTGATCAGGAGCCACCAGCTGCCCAGCCTTCACCCAGGGAACAGGCTACCATTACCTGCTCTGCTATGATCACATCCGTCTTGTCTCCTTTCTTGCCTACACTGACATCCATCCTGTCACTGACTGACTTACCAGCAACTACCTATGTGCACATGCCCTCCTGGTTGCCCAGAGACACCCATATGTCCAGTAAAAAGATGATGTAACAAGGGAAGAAGAGAAAAAGCAGTTGTGCATCTCCTTCGGAGGCCATAGTAGAGGCAATCCGCCTTCAAACACATATGGGGGGAGGAATGGGTGCAGTGGGCTAAAATGAACCAACTAGAAACCGCCGTGGGTCGGAACAAGGTTAATGAATTCCTTGATATAATTTGCATAAGGCTTACATGCGTCGAAAAAAGCACCCAAATGTAGACAGTCTCCCTTTCAAAGTCTCTCATGCCAAAGAGCCGAAGTGACAGCTAATTTCAGGTATTATGTGCTGACATGCATCAAATGGTTAGATGTCCTAGATGAAAAAGGAAGAGGAAGAGGGGAGGCTATTTTCTTATGGACTTTTAAATTCCAAATAGCAGTGTAGCAGCCACATCCTGAATTCCGAGTTGAAATCATCAGACATAGCCCTTGAGTTTCTAGCCCAGGCATCAATACCAATAATTAGAATGTATTTTTTGCCATATAGAAAGCACACTACTCAAAAAGGAAAATGAAAAAACTCAGCAAGCATTGTACAAAGAAGACATTCAAATAACCAATAGGCATATGAAAAGATACTTAATTTTAATAGTCATTAAGGAACTGCAAATTAAAATTGTTGAAAAGAAAATTCAAGACAAATATTAAGTGTTGGTGACAGGTGGAGCAACTGAAACTTTCATACACAGATAGTGGGAGGGAAAATTGATCTAAAAACACTTGGAAATCTGTTTGTCAGTATTAACTAAAACAAAGCAAATGCATACTCTAGGACTCAGAAATTCCACTATGAGGTATTTATCCAACAGAGATACGTACATGTTTCACCAAAAGACCTGTTTAAGTATGTCTATTTTAGAATTATTTGAAATGGTCCCAAACTGGAAAACACTCCAAAATTCATCAACAGTAAAACCCAGTGGTGTATTGATATAACTGAATTCTATATAGCCATTAGCATGAATGAAATTTAACAATATACAACAAAATAAATAAAAACTCATATTTTTTTAGCAAAAAAAAGAAAAAGGCCATATGCACAAAAGTGTATACTGGGTAATTTCAATATATAAAGTTCTAAAACAAGCAAAACGAATCTATGGTATTAGAATTTAAAATAGTGATTACTATTTGGAGGATTATGGGGTGAAGTGTGCAGGGGGTAGAAGGGTCCTTATGAGAACTGGTAATATTCTGTTTCTTGATTTTTTTTAACTTTCTATTGTTAAATAATTTCAAACTTATGGGACAGTTGCAAAAATAATACAAACCCTGTATGGAGACCACCCACAAATCCCTCTAACAGATACCCAGATCTAACAATTTTAACATTTTGTCACCTTTTCCATATCATTCTATTTATCATTTATAGACCGATCTATCCATCTAAACTACTTTCTGAACATTTGAGAAGAGGTTGCACACATCATTCTCCTTGAATGCATAATACTTTCATGAACATTTCCTAGGAACAAGATATTCATTCATGTAATCACCTTAAGTGCAGAGGTCAAGTTCAAGAAATTTAATGTTGGTATAAAGTTTATAGTCTATATTTTAATTTTTTCTTATGTTTCATAGTGAACTTTTGAGACTTTTCTCCTCCATTCTTAGATCCCATCCTGTAACATGTTTTGCATTTAATTGTCATTATCTTTTTAGTTTATGTTTCTTATTTTTAATTGTGGAAATATATATATATAACATAAATCTTCCATCCCAAACCCTCCCAAGCATATCATTCAGTGGGATTAATCACATTCACAATGTTGCAGTACCCACACCACCATCCATTACTATAAGTTTCCCTTCACCCCAAAAACAATTATCTCTGCCCCTCACCCCTGGTAATCTGTACTCTACTTTCATTTCTATGAGTTTGCATTTTCTCTGATATTTTTTTCATGGCTATCAGTGGGCTTAAATTTAATCTATAACAATCTTGTTTCCTTTGATGCTGTTTTAGTTTGCTAAGGCTGCCAGTGCAAAATATAAGAAACGGATTGGCTTTTATAAAGGGAATTTATTAGGGTAAAATCTTATAGTTACGAGGCTAAGAAAATGTCCTAATCAAGGCATCATCAGAGATGCTGTCTCACCAAGGTCGGCTGCTGGCAGATCCTAGACTCCTGCCACATAGCAAGGCAAAATGGTGGCTCTCTCTGTCTGGATCTCTGCCTTCTTCTCCAGGCTGCTTTCTCCCCAGTCTCAGCTGTCGGTGGTCAGGCACATGATTGGTTTCTCCCTTGTCCTCACTTCAAGGTTGCTCTGCTGATTCAAGCCTCCAGCCTCTCTCTCAGCCTCTCAAGGTTTCTCAGCTGTAGATGATCCTGGAGTCCTCTTTTACATGACAGTGTAAAAATAGCAGTTGTCTTTGTCTATGTTTCTGCTTTCAGTTCTCAGTTTATATAAGACCCCAGCAAGAGGGTGGAGACCCAACCTGGGTCACCCCTTACTGAAGTAGCTCAATCAAAGTCCCTAAAACAATCTAATCAAATGATCTAATCAATAGGTCCCTTAACTGAATCTAATGCAATCAAAGCCCCCACACCCCTAGTGTGGAATAGTTCAAAGAACATGATCTTTTCTGGGATTCACAAAAGTCTAAATGGTCACAGATACCAATTTAACAACTTCAAAAGAATACATAAACTATGTTCCTATAGCCTCTGTCCCTCTACCCTTATGTTGTTCTTATCACAGATTACAAATATATATATTATGAGTCCCAAACCATTCATTTATCATTACATTTTATGCATTTGCCCTTTAGATCCTGCAGCGTCTGAAGTGGAGTTACAAATCAAAAATACAACGGTGTTGCTATTTTTACCCATATTATCTTTGCTGGAGATCTTTATTTCTTCATGTGGCTCCAGTCAATGGTCTAGTGTCCTTTCCTTTTAATCTGCAGGACACTCTTTACCATTTCTCATAGAGCCAGTCTAGTGGTGATAAAATCCCTCAGCTTTTATCTGGAAATGTCTTAATTCCCCCCTCATTTTCTTTTCTTTTTTTTTTTTTTTTTTTTTACCAGGAGGTCCCGGGGATCGAACCCGGGTCCCTCCATATGGGAGACAGACGCCCAACCAGTTGAGCTACATCCAACCCCCCCGCCCTCATTTTCGAAAGAGAGTTTTGCCAGATACAGAATTCTTTGTTGGTCATTTTTTTTCTTTCAGTACTTTAAATATGTCTTCCCAATGACTTCTTGCCTCTATTATTTCTGATGGGATATTGGCACTAAATCCTATTAAGGCTTCCTTGTATGTGACACATTGCTTCTCTCATGGTTTTCAGAATTCTCTATCTTTGGCATTTGACAATTTATGCTCTTTGGCATTCAAGAAGCATCTTCGATGTGTATATTCAAGTCTTTCACTAAATTCAGAAGTTTTCAGGCATTATTTCTTTGAATACTCTTTCTGCCCCTTTCCCTTTTCTCCTGGAAGTACTACAATGCTTATATTGGTACACTTGATGGTGCCCCACAGGTTTCTCAGGTTCTGTTCAATTTTCTTCATTCTTTTCTCTCTTCTGCTCCTCAGACTGGATGATTTCAATTGTCATATCTTGAAGTTCATTGATTCTTTCTTCTGCGAGCTTCATTATGCTGTTGAACCTCTCTAAGGAAAGGGAACTTTTAATTTCTATTACTGTGGTCTTCAGCTCTGTTTGGTTCCTTTTCATAATTTTCAGCTCTATTGATATTCTCTTTTTGTTCATCTATTGTTTTCCTGATTTCCTTTAGTACTTGTTCATGTTTTTCCTTAGCTCTTTGAGCATAATTAGAACCTTTTTTTTTTTAAGATTTTTTTTTTTTAATGTTCCAAGTCTTATCCTCCTCATTGATGATTTCTCCTGCTTTAATCTTCTTCCTGGCCTGGGTCATCACTTCATGTTTCTTTGTATGTTTTGTAATCTTTTATTAAAACCTGGATATTTTAGTATGTTATTACTGGAATTTAGATTCTGCAGTGTCTGTCCCTTAAACTTGTATCCAGCTAGTATTATAACAGAGTTTTCCTTGAATGCCAGGAACTAGAAAAATTAAAAGAAGAAGGAGAAGGAGGAGGAGAAGAAGGAGAAGAAGAAGATTTCTGCACTTCCCGAATCAATGTTACATTTTAATTTCTAAAAAAAAAAAAATCCATTAAAAATTTTACTACTGATCCATATCAGTATCACAGCCTCAGGGTTGATCTGGTTTTCTTTGTTTGCTGCAATATTCAATTGACCCAGTCATGTAGCATTGCTCATCAGTATTCACAGGGGTTTACCCTTTGATCTTGACCTCTGACCATCTTCTAACCAGCCACCAGAAGCATCAGAGCAACTGCCCTACCAAGAAATAGGCATACTCTCTCTTTGGTATTAGAAAAACCTAATGGGACAAGCTGTTGCAAACTTTGTAAATGACTTGATGACTTTGAAATAAATAATTTCTTCCTTGCTTACTCTTTGCCTGTCCCACCACTGTTTTTCTATTGGTATCTGGAACACAGGGTGGAGTTTTCACATCTGTCAGTCCAATACCAGTTGGCAAAACAATGGGCCATTGTGAATAGTAAGAAGCAATGTTCTTGGCAGGGCTCTATCCACACTCTTCTCATTTTTGTTGCTGTTGTTGTTTTCACTGCTGCTGCTCAAACACCTTATGAAACAGAAACACAAGGTTTTGTCATATTTTTAGCAAGATTTTAAATAAGACTGTGTAACATGCACCACTTGTTTAGCAGAGAGAACTGTCATCCAAATACTTACTTTGTTTTTTGCCATTTTGTTTTCTGAATTTACTGGAGCATAATATTGGGGGACTATGTGACATCAACAAAGTCTCAGTTCACAACCCTTATGGTTTACTGGTCTTTCTCTTTCCTTTTCCCCTTGACATTGTGGTTCATTTCCATTAGGCTCATAAGAATCTCTTGCTGCCCTTCATCATCATTGTACTCATACATAGCAGGTAAAATCCATGGAGACAGTCTGGTTTAGCAATGTAAAAGAAGAAAGCTGAGAGAACGTAAATTTGAGTCAACAGCCATTGACCATAGCAGGCATTTTCACTTGTGTTATTTACAATACAATATTAAATGCTGATTCAGGCCTGAAGGTCCAAAATTTGCCTATAAATAATTTAACTACCTATAAATAAATTAAATATGTTTGTCTGCCAGTGTGACCTGTATTATCAGAGCCTTTTCTATGCATGCATTCTAATTCCAGTTGCAGAATACCCTTACAAAAAAACAAACAAACAAATTTCTGGTTGTGGAAATATTTTGATACTATTCTATTAAAAAATTCTTTGGTAAGTGCCTAATATGTACCAAGCACTGTACTAGGCCCTGTAAATATAACAATTTAAGAAAAGAAAAGAAAAGAAAAACAGTCATCACATAGTTCCAATACATGGCCTATAAGAATGTGAGGTGTTCTTTCTGAGAAAGCAACCATCTTGGACTGAATTTGCAAGTCAACAGGAAAACTCATGGGTCAACAGTCCAGCCAGCAGGCCCAGGCAGAACAATTCTGGCAATCAGTTTGGAGCCAGATAGTACAATCAGATGACCTTGCATCTCTTCCCCTAAGAACTTGAAACAAAAGGTGGCTGCTCCCAAATGCTGTGAAGGTTTTTGGATCATGTGGCTGCCAAAGTCAGAAACACACACCACTCAGAAGTCGGGAAAATTTTAGTAGTGGAAGCATTTGGCTAGAGAAAAGACAATTAATTAATCTGTCGAATCCTTCCTACAATAGCAAAGAGAGATCCTTCTCTTTTATCTTCCAGTCACTGGTTCAGAGAGACACGTAGATTAGCACGCTCTTTACAACAGTTGTGTGTTGTATCTGAGGTAGAGTTTAAAAAGTATATTATTCTTCAAGTTGTACCTCTGAAGGTCTGTATGTAAAAAGCATCTGATTAAATAAGCATTGTTTCAAACACTAGAATTGTGACAAGTTGTAGTTTATAAAACATTTTCATACGATTTTGCTAAATTTGGAAATGCAGGCTTTATTTCATTTAAAAGATTGTACAGGGAAAATCTGTGGTAATAGTGCCGTCTTGGTTGGTAAGGGAAAAGATGTACTAACCCTAAATTTGGCTGAAAGCCAGTAGCACTGTCTGTGCCACTCACAGCACATGGTTTGAATTTGTTACCGTGAGGGTTAGTCTCAGCTGCACGAGTAATGATGCCATCCTTTGGAATGATTCAAAATTGTATACTATAGTCTGGACTTGCCCCCAGAATGGAACATACTGATGAAACACTATCAATTTCAACTTTACAACCCCTCTTGGATGTACAAGGGATATGCTGACTAAATGTTAATAGGGAAATTAGACTGAATTGAGATGAGATACAAAATTCATCAGAAAAGCAGAGAGGTGAAAGCAGAAGATACTGAGATGAAGAGCAAATTGTGGTTTGGGGAAGAAAATAAAATTAATTTTGAATTTGCATTATCTTCAATCATTTCACAAAAATTATGGTGAATATTAACATTAGCAATCGTTTATGAAAACAGAGCCCACCTTGGCTATTTTACTTTATAAAGGATTTTTTTTTTTTATTTTGGACAAAATTTTTTTTTATAAATTGAAGGTGCATGTCAACTATGTAACGAAGTAACTTTCCAGGAAAAAAAAGAGAAATTAGAACTAAGGAAACGAATACATTTGCATTTATGAAGGAGAAGATTCAAGTACATGTATTCTCAAAATAAATTTCTATATAGAGTGTTTCATGGACACTATAGTATTTCTTGAAGAGAAATTTAAATACATTGACTAGCAGGTGGCTTTCTGGGTTTTCTTTATAATACCCTAGTACTGAAAAATTTGAAAGAAGAACCTGAGAATTATATATCTTCTCTGCATGATTCTAGATATGGATTTTAAAAAGTGGTAACTTCGATATAAGCGATAACAATATATAAAATCAAGTTAAAATATTTAAATAATTGCTATGATAACATATTATAGTGGCAACATTACAGTATTTGAATTTGACGTGCAACTTCATACTTCATTTCCTATCTAAATATCACTTTAAGAATTTTACTGACCATCCATTTGCTCCACCTTAGCGGAAGAAGGTCTGTCTAAATGGACATTAATTTTAGGAAGCTATTGAAGAAGACAATGAATGACTACAGAAATTTGCCAACTTGTCATCATTTTCTATAAAAATTAACATATAAAATCTTGATTATGAAAATAGTCAAGATTTTTGCCAAATGATGGCAAAAATTTTTTTAACAAAAATGCCTTAAAATTTACTATTTCTGTCAATTTAATTATTCATCTAAATATCACTGGCATGTGCACAATAACATATTAAATTCAATCATCTTTAATATTTTCAGATTTTCTGTCACTGCAAAATCATAGTTTATGCATATTTTTCCATTTTATCATTGTGAAGATGTATTTGTCAATGTAGGAGAATAGAATTGGTTTAATTTAACAGCTTACTAGCTTGATTGATAACTTTTAATGTCAGACACATGGTATGTGGGCCTCCAATTGTACACGTGCCCCTGGCCCCACATGTGTTAGGAATAGGCCTAGTAGACGCCCAAGTAAATGAAGTGCAGCTTTTATAACTGGAGGCTTCAATGCTTTACATTAGAAATATAAGAAATAGCACAGACAACTAGATGAAAGATAAATAAACCCACTTAAAAATCTTATTAGAGATGGTAAAGGCAAAATTCTTGAGCTGAGCTACATTAGTCATAAAAGCATCCTACCTTCCAACTCCGAATCAGCCTGCGAGCTCCTCGGTCTCTAAATTCTAGGTCTGGATGCCTTTGCACTGTCCCCAGCTGCCCAGTCTCCCACCACAGCCTTCCCAGGCTCCATCTACTGACAACACTTGCTTGTCTGTCCAAGTCCCTCAGAACTTCAGAGCTTCTGGATAGAGGGTTTTCTCCTAAATGGGTGAGACAAGTTTTCTCTCTACATTTAGCTACCTAGAAAAACTCTCTGCCACTTTTGATTGGGGTCTTTTAATTCTTTCAGAGTCCTTAACACATGGGAATAATTAGTGAAGGGAATTTCAGGCATTCCAAGGCATGGCTTTTTTCAGAGCTTCTAAACCTTATATGAGTAGCAAATTAAGACAGGGACAGTTAATCTGATTCCCATGACTTTGGGTACCTTTAAAAAGAAAGGTGAGCAAAAACCCCAAATCAGACCAAACCTTAAAAACTGGAATTGTACATCTGGTGCACTCTTCATGAGCTTGGCATGGACCCTCTATAAGAGAGACTTCCCAGTTGTCCAGTATTGCTTATCTCATCTTCCTATTTGTTCCTGCTCCTTTTCCCAGAAACCAAATGTCCTTTCATCAAAAATTTTTGAAATACACAGATCCAAAACTGGCACCACGCAAAACCCACGTTTTTGGACTAAGTACTGAACCTCGCAAAACTCACATTCCTTCCAAAAAGTCATTTGACTTATTGCCAGATATACTGAGCTGTATACCTCCAAGTTCCTGGTAATGTTTTAAATATAAAAGCATATACTTTTCATTTCTTTGAGTCAGGCCATCCCAAGTCATTTCGTGCATTCATATTTTACTACGTATTCACCTCTTTCTATAGATGAGAAGATTTCTTTATTCCTCAGTTATTTTCTCCCAGCTTAAAGTTTACTCTCTTATATTCAGAGGTCATTCCAAACATGAAGGTATGAGCTTATGAAATCCTTACTAATCCTGGCAGTTTGCTTCCAACCCATGGACATGATTTTTATTATCAACCCAAAATCTTTGGCTAGCACTAGTTTCACAGAAATAAAAAATAACTTAGATTAAAAAGGATTGTTAAGAAAAGTAAAACTCTTGGTAAGGCTATGGCCAACAAGATCATAATTTCCCTTTGTTTCTGGATCAAACAGCTGAGATATCAGCATCAGAACAGTTTTAAGTGCTTTTCAGTTGTATAATTTCCTGCAGCTGCTTTGCACATTAATGGTAATGAGTTTAGAGCAAATTGCTCTAATGTGACCTCAGTACAGTGTTGGCTTAAGTTGCTAAATTATCTGAGTCTGAAAATGTTCCCATCCCAAGAAGCACCATATTGTGAGCATCCATACAAACTGATCAGGGTGTATCCCAGGAGCTATGCATCAGTGAAGTTTAAAGGCTTTGGAGAATGATGCTGAGCTGCATTTCCCTTTACGCAGGTTTCCATGGGCATCTGGAAGCAGCAACTAGGTTGTCCAAAAACAAGGAAATATATGAAAATCCTGCAAGCTCTGGGTGGTTGTGAACATTTCATATTCAGCCCATATCCAGAATATATTTCCATTCTTTGGGCACACTGTGAAACTGGATATTTTATTCTGCTGGAGTGCCAGAATGCAATATACCAGAAATGGGCTGGCTTTTATAATAGGGATTTATTAGCTTACAAGCTACAGTTTCAAGGCTGAGAAAAATGTCCAACTCAAGGCATCATCAGGCATTGCTTTCTCACCAAAGCCAGGCTGCCAGTGACCCTCGACTCTTCCGTCACATGGCAAGGCACATGACAGTGACTGCTGATCTCTCCCTTCTCTTCCAGATTTCATTGCTTCCAACTGCTGGATTCTGTGACTTTCTCTGTCTTTATCTGAATTTCTTACTTTTATAAAGGACTCCAATAAGAAGATTAAGAGCCACCCTGGGCCACTCCTTAATTGAAGCAACCTAATAAAAAGTCCCTACTTAAATAGGTTTACATCACAAGGAATTGGTTAGCTTTAAGAACATGATTTTCTGGGGTCCATCCAGCTTCAAACTGTCATGCTGAGGTTAGCTTTGAAATGGTTACTTCCAACCCACATGGACATTCTTGCCTTACACAAAAGCTAAGAGAAGCTCAAAAGGTCAGAGGGGCAGGGAATGAAAGGAGCCTTCCAAGTCTACCAGCCAGAACATTCCCTAGGAATAAAACTGAAGATGAAGATGAGAGGTTGTGTGTGTGTGTGTGTGTGTGTGCGGGGGGACCAGTGTGTGAAATTCCAAAGTATTGGAGCCTGGGAGAAAGGTTTATGAAGAGTAGACTTCAAGGGTTGAAGGTTGCTACTTAGAAGGGAAAGCTCTCGTCTGCTACAGGGATGTCCGATATAGGATGACATTGCATCTATTGTGTTTCCTTTTCTTAAAACAAGTGTTCAGAATTTTGATGGCAAAAAGATATCTTCTTACATGTCTTCTTAGTAAAGTGCAATGACATTAAAGGAGGATGTATCATTATTACAGGCCCAGAATTCCCTCCTATCTGGATTTGTGCAATCCCTTTACTTAAATGTTGCCCAAGTTCCTCCAGATTACAAAGCACCCAGAATCCTAAGGCTGGACCACTCTTCAAGTACAAGAAAAAAAAATCCATGATCAAGGCTACCACCTGCACCCACATGGCCTTCCAACCTGAGATGGCAGTTCAACCAAAGCCACAGTGTTAAAAGGTGTTCAGCTTCATGAAGCTCTGGATCAATTCTCTAAATCTCTCACCTTTCAAATTGGAGCAGCTCCTTCCCATTCCCACTCACAGATCCAGAAATCTGCTCCTTTCCCAATTTTCTGGGCAAATTGCCTGCTGAAGATTTGTCTGTAAATGTGATGTTCTCTCTGATATTAAATGGAGAGCTAGCAATGACATCAACTGTCTCCTGCTGCCAAGAGACCTTTGCGATTTATAACCAACAAAATCTACTTGCAATGTCTTTCCTCATCAGCTAGTTATCCAGCTAGGTAGTAAGTAGCTCGAGGCAGCATGGTGCAGGGGTGGGAAGGGGAGCCTCTGAACACAGAAGACACGTGTTCAAGTCTAGACTGTCATTCTTAGCTGTGTATGACATTGACAGATCATTCAACCTTTGTGTGCCTCAGTTTCCTTATCTGCAAAGAAAAGGTAATAATGGGCCCTACTTCAGAAACTTGTTGCATACACTAAATGTGTTAGCCCACACAAAGTGCTCAGACCAGTCCCTGGCATACATAACCATTATCCTTATCTGCCTTTGCTATTAAGACCAAAGTGATCAAGGGGTATGGGATGATGTTTTAGTTTGCTAAAGCTGTTCAACCAGATAGCATAAAATGTGTTGGCTTTTAACAATAGGAATTTATTAGTCTACGAGCTTACAGTTTCAAGGCTGAGAAAAATGTCTAAATCAAGGCATCATCAGGCATTGCTTTTTCCCTAAAGAACCAGCTGCTAACGATCCTGGACTCCTTTGTCACATGTCAAGGCACATGGTGGCATCTGCTAGTCTGGGCCTTCTCTTCCAGATTTCATTGCTTCCAACTTCTGTCTTCCATGGCTTTCTCTCCCTTCATCTGAATTTCATTACCTTATAAAGGATTCTAGTAAAAGGATTAAGACCCAATCTGAATGAGGTGGGTCACATCTTAACTTAAGATCCTACTCAACAAAAGATCCTACTTACAATGGGTCCACATTCTCAGAAATGGATTAACTTTTAAGAATATACTTTTCTGAGGTCCATACAGCTTCAAAACATCACAGCTGGTAAGGTGACTGCTGAAGAACAGAGGCTTTTCATCTCCAGTTGAGATGGGTGAAGTCTCCTTTATGCTTACTTCCACGTTACCCTTCAAACAGTGATCAACTGTGCAAGAGGAAGGCTAATCATCTACCTAAGGTGCTGCAAAATCAAGGGTATCAAATGAAAAAACTGAAGAAGGAGGAAGAAGAGGAGATGGAAGTTTAGGTCCATGGAACATATCCAGGAATTTGTAACTAGAAAACAGAAAAGGAATTTGAATCTCCCTAAGCATGCACAGTTCATTCTTGTGGTCTGGAATTCTGTTTTCTTAGGAGTAGCTTAGGGGTGAGCCTTACCCCTCACCCTTACCCCTCGAAGGCAGAGGTTCTTAACCTTTTGTATTCCACGGACCCCTTTGCCAGTCAGATGAAAACCACAGACCCCTTCTCCAAATGTAGCAGCAGATAGTTTTATGAGGCTCAACTAGCGTCGGGCCTAGCAACTACCCTAATTTCGAAGTATAGATGAGTGTAAGCGATTTTTCGAGATATGCAACTACTGTAATGTGATATGAAATGAATCCTACTGTAATTTATTGCATACATTCATACGAGAAGGAAATGCTAGGTTTCAGTTATAGGTCCGAGAAAATAAAGATAATAAGTTGATTTTTTTCAATTCAAACTCATGGGCCCCTGATATCTTAACCCCTGGTTAAGAATCCATGCTCTAAAGCATTCCCCCCTGATTTTCAGGCTCTGCCAGCACCTGCATTCCTTTGCCTAAGGGCTTTCCAACCATAAGCAAACTGGAAATTTCAGGAATTTAACCCTCCATCTAAGCAGTCCTCAACCAATGACAGACCAAAGTTGGCAGATAAATATCCCAGCTCCCTTTCCTCACAGGTGGGATAACTCTGAGACATAGGGTCTACCTTGGCTCCATATTTCCCAAAGGGATTACACTAGTTCCTCACAGTTGTAGCAGATTTGATTATGTAGCTTTAATTGGCTTCCTTTCCTTTCCTGGCTCACTTCCCCCCACCCCTGCGGGTATTTCTTTCAGAGCCCAAATAAGCTACTTGCACTCAAATCCTTGTCTCAGAATTTGCTTCTGGGGGATCCCAAACTAAGACCGACCTAGAGCCCACCCTGATCTTTCTGGACACTCTTATCTCCATCCATAACCTTTTGGGTTAAGTACCTTGTGTTGGCTCCCCGCTGGCCTGTGGTAGCCAATCTCCATGGATATCCATTTACTCACGGCTGATGTTATCCACAGCTGCCCACCGTGGCATCTGACACTCAGGACCACTTAGTTCACATTCATTCCCCACTTTGCTCCTGGCACCTCCAATATTTACTTTCATTTCTATTTTGGACAGAACAAAACATTTCACTGTCCTCGGGAGGCCAGAAAGGACTGGTGGCATGCCTACAAGAGGTGCATTAGGAAGAACATAAAGCAGTGTGTATTTATAGGATCTGCAGCCATTAGTCTAATGCTTGCCTGTCAAGAAATTGTCAACTCTAAATGAGTCAACTGGCAGCCACAGAGGTCTGGGTGGTGCCAGCCTTCAGTTGATGTCCTAGAGAGAAATGCGAGCAAGTACGTTTGTTAAGAGTTTCTTTAGCAATTTTCAGCATAGTGAAGTTTCCTCCGTAAGGCAGGTGCATGATCTCTCAAAATAGTGCGACTCTTGTTTTTTTAGTGGATATTCCTGATACGTTTACATCAAAATGTATCTGAAATAGTAGAGTTCATTATAGAACAATATTTATTTTCCTTGGGGGTGGTGCTCCTCCAAGTTCTGTGCTCTCTTTCTTTTGCTTTGATTCTGACAGAAAATATCTCATAATCGATTTAAAACCATTTAGGTATTTTAAACTGAATAAACTGCTTTTCACTAGATGGACTCAGCAGTTTGGGTCTGTTTCCACAAAAACTACTAGTGTCGATCCCTCTCAAAATGTTCCTCCAAGGAACCCCTGAGGGCAGAAGGAAAATAATTATCCAAATTTTGTGGGGCTCAGACTGAAGTCAACCCCTTTGACAGAACCTTCTCGTTTATTTGAAGTCTATTGTTTCTAAAGAACACCTCAGTGTTTACTTCAGTATATATTTCCTTATCCATGTTATCATGAAAGTATGTCAACTCAAATAAATTGACATTCCATGGAACTTGTTAGAATATGCTTCTTTGCTAGAAACTGCAAGAGAGTGCTCAGGGGTCAAATACAAGCTGAAAACTTGTGTTCTTTTGTTCATTTTTTGGGTGTGTGTGGCTTCCACAGGAGTTTTAAATAATTTTGATTAGTTGATAGCTAATAATAATTGATCAATTAAGAGCTGTCATGTAGAGTTAGAATTTCTGTTCTTTTTTTTTTTTCTTGCAAATCAGAAGATTTGCCTAGAGTAGAATAAGTGTTGTTTCTTTTAAATTGGCTTTTGTTCTCCAGTTCACTACAGTCTCCAACATTCCCTATCAACCTACACCTGCCTGTGATTCCTGAGAGGCCTCTAGAAGCCACTGGGTTTACAACCTCCAACTTACACAAACAGTCCTGGCACTCTCTGTATAATTATAAAACACCCTGAATAGATACTGCACAGAATTTAGTAGACCACTATTCATCCCTTGCCACCTTCTGTGACAGCAGCACTGTTCTTTTTCACTTTTTATAAACTCTTACCGGGATTTCTACAGATTATAAAACTTCATGCCTCCCTAAAACTCAATTGCTTTGGTACTGAATACCAAATGAATTCACCTTCATAAAAGCATCACTCTGAATATGGCATCCCCTGCTCAGTAACATTTTAGAATTCCCCATAATACCTTCCTCAACACCTCCAGGTCATCAGATATGTCAGAGATTGTCGAGTGCTACTCAAACTGTGGCCCATGGACCAGCACCAATGTACTAACTGCCTATGACTGGTTTGCAACAAAGTAAAAAATTGACAGGAAGATTTGTCAAGAAAATTTTAAAGCAATTTGACTTTGTTGCAACCACCAAGCAAATCATCAGTGGGTTCTTCACGGAAATGAATACAGACTAGATTGGATGCTGCCCAGTGCAGGTGGTGAAAGTCACCTACTGATCATGTGCTATGGGGCCACACAATAATCTGCAATGGATTAGATATTTTCAAAAACTATTCCTTCACCACTTTGAGAACACTAGATTAATAGGTGCTCAAAAGTGGCGGCTGATTGAACATTAAATCAGAATATAATGGCACATATACAGTAAATGTAGGCTTAGATATAGTGATTTAACTTCAGTAAAAACCATCATTTAAAACAATGTCATGCAATGTTATTTTTCAGCCACCAAGATCCCAAGCAATCTTTCCTGCAGAGCTCTTCATGGTAACACATTTCTTCTGCATAGTCAATATGTCTCTATTTTTTCTTTCTTTTTTTTTCAGGAGAAAACTAAAACTCTTAGCCCCATTTGCCATGGTACATGAACTCAGAACTTGCCTGGAGAATTATGAAATTCATCATGTTTTGGGGTTAAGTAAAGAATTCCTCTACTGTTTTCTAATAAGGATTAAGGCAATTAGCATGGCCTTATATTGCCTGTTTCTTTGCCAGAAAATGTTTCATTTTGATTATTAATCATTTAACCAATCTGACACCCCACCCCCATCCTAAACCCCACCTGGGGTGCTTGAGAGCACTCCTTCTGGGTAATATCAATGGAGTCTGTTTAACAACGTCAACTGGAAGGCATTCCCTGCATTTTTCTGATGTGGAAAAATTCCAAATGGTGGCTTCAGCAACGTTATGGTTACTGCTTGCCAAAATGACAGATCTGCATTGAGTTCTTATGTCTGATCTTTATAGTCATTCAAATAAATAATGAATGGATGCTTTTGACAGCCCCAATTGGAAAAAAAAATGCATGGTTCAGGCATTATTTGATAAGACTGAAGCAAGCATCCCTGAGCCCCAGCGTCAGAAATGGCCCGTTTTGTTGGTTTTCCAAGAGCAGAGTTGATTTTATAACAATCTGTCCACCTAGACTCCTCCAATTGTTGTGAGAAAGGACACACTTCTGCAGGCAAGGATGGGGCTGTTGAATGTTTCTGTGACAGAGACTTTTGCTCTTTGCACTACTGATGAGCCCATGGGGGAACTGAGCCAGAAACTGCTGCTTCATTAGCAGAAACCAAATTAGTCAGGCCAGTCCACTCAGACTGAGTGCAAAGGGTGAAGGAAAATATGCCGGTACAATAAAGCCAGACTCATTGGCAGGTAGAGGAGAGACATGTAGGGAATGGGCCTCCTCCTGGTCAGGCTTTGAGGCTAGAGATTTTCCACTTTAGAAATATCAATCACAAATTTGAATTTCACCATAAATGCAACAATGTCAATGCCCTGTCAATATCTTGATGATGTTGATGATATAGATTCATGAGAAATATTTCATTGTTTTGGAAATAAGGCATAGACATTTTCCAGCCAAGAGACAATTTTGCCCTTATAGCTGTGTTTACATATACACTAAAAACAGAGATGTTAACCACAGTTCAGTGTGATTATATTTGATGGCTATAATAGTTGGTTACAAAGATGTACATTTTTTAAAATAACTTTAATGCTGATACTCTGACATATTTGGAATTTTTTAATGAGTATGCTACTTTCATTTCCTAGAAGTACACTCTCCAAAAAATATATGTTAAAGGAAAATTGTATGATTTGCACCAGCAAGAACAAAGCGGAGGATTTTTGTTGGCATGTAACACACTTGACTTTGTTTACATGAAGCCACAGTATAATGCCTCATTGAATGGCAGTTATTTGGTAATTGCATTTCCCTCTTCTATCACACATCTATGTCTGCTTCAGTAGGGGTGGGTATGAAATGACACATTCCTCCTCAGAAGGAAAACATAGTAATAGAGATCCATCCCATCGGCTCAGCACTACTTAAATCTGGGGATGCCACCATCCTGGGAAAAGGAACAAGCAAATACCAATACTCTATTAATGCCCTGTAAACCCATAAAGCTCAGCTGCTTCAGGTCAGCTTTAACCATATTTGTCAAATTTATGTCAGTTTATGGTCTTAGAAATCTTTCTCTTTGTCTTGCAACACAGACATGAACTGGAAGGGTTTAGGAGGCAGCTTTTTCATTTTTCCCCTGTTGTTCTGTGATTTATTATTAATTTGTCCTGTTCCTTTCCCCTAACAAAGGGCATGAGAAAATGAGAAACACAACTTTTGTCAGTTGGCCTGACCTTTTATTGCCACTCTGATGTTTCTAGCTCCTGTTCAGATGCTTTTCAAGTGCCAGGAGGTTAGAAATTCTGTTAGTTGCCCTCCATCATATCTAAATTTGGCTGCACAGTGTCAGCAATCCTACCACCTTCCTGAGCTGCCATATTTCCTCCTAGATCTTCAACATCCCTGGGATGAAGTAAAGCCATTGTGTGTGAGGAGAAACCTCATACGGGCTCTATGTTACATACTCATACTGGTGCCACTGGGACTTTGGACTGGGAGCCCAAAGGAGATGTTACTGAGATGGAAGGAAACCCAGCCATGGTATCTGAAGAATAACCCACCTCAAGCAAAAGTAATTGATGAAGCATCAGAATGGGATACATAATGTATGGCTGAGGATTGAAGCTGCAGTAAGAACAGCAGGGAAAAGACCAGGGCAAACTGATTTCAACAGGCAAGAAAACCAAGAAACCCAACATCCAGAGGCAAAAAGGAGGATTAACTACAGCAAAGAATTTAGTCTCTATAAATGCTATTTCTGTTCTGAGCCCATACTCCAGGGTATATGTGACTTCTGCCATCCATCCACTTATCCATCTAATCCTATTCATTTAAACATTTAAAGTTTTACAAAGCATCTATTATGTGCCAGTAAGGCAAGTCACTGGGTTTCATTGAGTGAAGTGAGTGTGTAGAGAGCACTTCCTTTGCTTCAAGCATTCTTATAGACTATGGAATATAAAGATGAAAAACAGTCCTTACATGCTGACATTTGGAAAAAAGCTGCAGCAATGAAAGTGATTGTGTTTTTGTTGGGGTGACAGTCAACTTGTCGTTTGGGTATTGAGTTGGTATAAAGTCATGACTTTGTAGCCCATGACCCTGACAAAGAAGCGTTCTCCTAGATTATTTTGCACCCCATGCAGTGCCTGCCATGTATAAAACTTGGACTGTAAGTTCAGGTAAACTCAAATTCTATTTTCAGTATAGGTCTCATTGCTGGAGGAGACCTTTGAAATTCATTTCATCCTATCAGTGCATTTTGCAGCTAAGAAAAGGAAAGTGGAATCCCTAAGACCACCAAGCATGCATCTCAAAGGATCTATAAACAAGTCCTTCGAAAAACCTTTTTAATTCTAATGAGAACGCTCTTCCATCACCTGACCATTTTTTGAGAGTTCCTAGTACTAAGCGGGGAAATACAGGAGCGTTTGTATTGAAATTCATCTACTCTTGACTAGGAATGGGGGTGCTATGGAGCAGAAGGGGGGGTTTTAACCAAAGGAAAGAAAAGGTTAGAAAAAAGCAGTGACGTGAAGACTTCCTTGGGAAGTTTGCAGTATATTTTCCCACTGACAGCTAAATCATTGATCACAAAGAAAGTGCTGCATCTCTCAGTATATACACACATGTTTGTCATCAGTCATCTTGGACAAGTCCAGAAGAGGAAATCTGTGCTGATTTTGCAAACAGATATTGATAATACAGACCACAGTGCAGACATCTTTCAAAATATGTGCTTCCGTGTGTTTCTAAGCACACAGTACATCTTGGTCCAACAACTGTTCTCTGCTCTCTGTTGTTTGTCAAACAGAATTGTGCTTCCTGCCATGTAAAGATTAAAAAGGTGATGATGAAAAGCCAAGATGTTAACTGCCTGGGAGTCAATAGTTTCAGCACCTTAATCAGGTGTGGGAGTTCACATTTCTTATTCTTGGGATCCTTGCCTAAAAGCCGTCTGGAAAGCTGAGGGGCAAAGACTGGCGTGGTGCAATTGTCTTCACTCTGTAACTTTATCATTCCCACTTGCTGTGGCTAGTTTAGTTATAGCTGCAATCCAGGGCAGTTTTGGCAAGCACAAGTGATAAAAATATAGAAGACCCTGTCACACTGGCTTCCCAGCTAGGTGTTGAGACCATGGACTTTGAAATCAAGCAGATCTGGGTTTGAAATCTGTCACATTCAAGATGAGTGACTTTGGGCAAATTATTGATGCTTATTAAGATTACTGTTTCCTCACCTGTAAAATAAGGATAGAACAGCTACATGAGATTGTGGTAGAAATCAAACTGTAGCTCAATGTTTGACACATAGAAAGCTTGAAAAAGGACGGTGAGGATGATAATGGTAATGATAATGGTAATGATGATGGTGGTGGTGATGATGGTGATGATGATTTTGATGGCGACCCAAGGCATTTTTTTAGGCCTGGTACTGAACACTCTAATCTTGGAATCCTGTGCCACCCTTTTTCTCCAATGCTTCCATTTGGAAGAAGGGAAACAAAATAAATGGGTCATTTAGTTGAGGTGTCACTTACATAGGACCTCAAGGGAGTTCCCTGGGGCCACACTAATTTCTTAAGAATACTTTAATTCCTAGATCTTTCCAAGTTGAGGTAGGAAAAGAGGGGTGAACCCACCCTGAGAATTTACTTCCTCACTCCTTGTCACTTATACTTCAGTCAGTAGAGTTTCTAGATTCCAGGGGGGGGGGAATAAATCTTCACTAATGGAAAACAAGTTGTTGTGTTTTTAGGCTTTCTATTAAAAATTATTTTTATTGTGGTAACATAAAATTTGCTATTTTAACCATTTCTAAGTGCACAATTCAGGGGGCGTTAATTACATTTACAAAGTCGTGCAACCATCACTGCCATTCATCACCAAAACTCTTTTTTTATCATTCCATCAATATTTATTTTATATATATATATTTTAAAGTAGCTTTAGATTACTCAAATGTTACATAAAAAATATAGGGGCTTCCCATACGTCCCCCTCCCTCCCCCTCCCATACTTTCCCACATTAACAACATCCTTCATTAGTGTGGTACATTTGTTACAATTGATGAACACATATTGAAGCATTGCTACTAACCATGGACTACAGCTTAGATTATAGTTTGTGAGTTGTCCTGCACAATCTTGTAGGTTATGACAAAACATACAATGACCTGTATCTGTCACTGCAATGTCATGCAGGACAAATCCATTGTCCCGAAAATACCCTCATATTAAACTTATTCTTTTCTCTACCACCCCTCAGAACCTCTGATAGACATTGCCTTTATATCAATAATAAGAGTTCTTCCATTGCTAGAATAATGATGTCTATAGTAGTAGTCTACTTTAGTCCATTGTTCATTCCGCAGTCTTGAGGATTTGGGGATGGTGATGCCCACTCTGCTTCTAATTGAGAGGGAGCTTAGATCCCATGGGGCAGATGGATGGAACTATCTTGCTTGCAGTTGCAGACACTATCTGTTCCCTGGGATAGTTATTGTCCATCGTCATCTCCTTGTTGGTTGTCCTGGGTGAGTCCAATGAACTGGAAAGAAGGTGTTGCAACTCTGCTGAAATTCAGGGCACAACTGGCACATGAATGGGGAAATCAAGTTTTGATTTCCAGCCCACTCTCCTCCCCTGGAGAGATGTTCAACAAAGTGGTATATAGTCCCATATTTGGAGGAGGAGCTGCATCATCCTTATCAATGAAATGGGCACAGTGGGACTGTGCACTGGTCTTGCAGGGTTGTTAAAAGCATTCCTTGTCTATAAAAAGGTAGTCATTATTTTGCTGTGCATTTATCAAGAACGCTCCCTCTCACCTCCCCTGCTAAAGCCCAAGTGCCTGAAGAATAAGGATTCTTTTTACTTATCTTTCAGTCTCCAGCCCAATGCCTGATGTATCAGAGGCACCCCATACATACTTTTAGAATTTCTAACAATGGCCAGGAAAAAGAAGTGTCTGCTGTTGGGGAGCTAATGCACCTGTGAACCTGGGGACTCAATGAGAAAATGCCTTTGCAGTTTAAATTATCATTCTGCAAATTGCAATTGAGACTGTGATGGCCCTGATGGACAGTGGGCAGTTCTCTTTTACTGAGATCCCACCCGATGCTCACTTATAGTTGAATTATTAACTGTCATTCGTTGAAAGTGACTAGTATACTACTTGGACATAAACTTATGGAGAGTTTCATAAATTAAGCTAATGACATAATGGGTAAGAATGTGGACTCTAGAGTCAGGCTTCCTGGGTTTAAATCCCTTTCTGGTTGTTAACTCTGTGATCTTAGGCAAGTTCTTTAATTGCCTTATGCCTTGGTTTAAAATAAGGATACTACTCTATCTCCATTATAGGGTTGTAAGGGTTAAATTGGATAATTCCTGTAAAGTACCTAGTTTATTTACTAATAGTGCTGTTATAATATTAAGGTTTGGAAACACATGGAATAGTCTGAAGTACTTGAGTTAATGTTATCATACAAAGTTATTGGAAGTTTGGGGAAACCTTTGGAAGTTATTTTATAGTAAGGAATATAACAGCTATTCACATGCTGGTTTACACCAACCAAGCAGAATGTCTGGTTTGGTTTTAGAGAAGCACAGTTGAACTTCTTCAAACCTCTAGTGTGAATTCCATATGACAGCAACACAAATATCCCATGCATAGCGTTTCCCAGAGAGAGTCATGTTTTCCTGGAGTGGTAGGCATTGAATTCCTTCTACCAAGCCTGGCTGAATCCACATGTGACACAGTGGGGGTTTCAGTGGTGCTGCAGGCCAATGTTTGTGGGTAAAAACCTTGTAAATAGGTATTTCCCCTCAGGAGTCTGTTTCAGAATTGAGAGAAGTTCCTACTCCAAGCTATCAAATGGGTGAATTATAATGAAAAGCCCACCCCACTTAAACTCTAACACTATGTCAGGCATTAAATAAAGTACTTGTACTCAGTACTCACTCTCGAGTACTATACTAGTTTTACCAAGTTAATCATCTCTGTCCTGTGAAATGTTTCTCTTTACCAAGAAACAATATGGAAAATTATGCACCACAACATAACATTTTGGGAAATCCCATAGACCATTGATTCTAGGGAGGCAGGAATTTGGACATTTTCTGTTTAAAACATGTCATTTTACATATAAAATAGTTTCTAATGAATCCAGAGAAACATAAAATAAGCTACAGCTGAGTGGTAAGCATGAATTGTGCATTTGGTAATGGCATCGTATTAATTGGCCACTAAAAGGGCCAGGGGTTCCCCCAACTGCACTTTAATGAAAGCTGGAAGTACTTCCCTAACTTTCCCATAGATGTAGTTGTGGCTTAGAAGGAATTTTGTCATATATTCACATGAAAACAACAGTTGGGTACCTCACTATGCTAGGTTTTACTAAAAATCCATTTTGCATGCAACCTTGACCTTTTAGAATAAAATGGAAGTAAGTCCAATGAAATAACCCTATCAGGGTGGTCATCTGAATTCTATCTGACCTGACAGACTATTAACTTCAAAAGAATTCACAGATGCCTTTTATAACTCTCATTAATATGAGAAGCCTCAAAACATTCTACAAGTTCCTATTATAGAGTAGTCTTCCACAACATGTTCTATTGACTTATTTTATATGCTTTTAAGGAGAACCTAAGGGTATTTAAAGCATTTAGTTTGAATGTCCAAGTTATTCAAAATAATAATTTATTGACTCAAAAAATATAAACTAAAATTTTAAACAGCATTTTCTCTGATATATTCATAGAAAAAGAAAAAGAATTCTTCCAACTAGGTGAAAATTAGAACTCATATCTTTAAAAATTATTTCATGCATTAGATGATCACAAATTAAAGCATGTTTGAAAAATAAGAAAAAGGTTTCAAGAAGGTCTGTGTATTATTATTTCATTATCCCAGGAGAGCCACAACTTTTTATGGTTCATCTGGGGCCTGAACCCAAAACAAATATAAAGACAGTAAATTACTCCAGCAGGTACTGGATGTCTTTATCAGATTTACCAAGTGTCAAGGAATGAAAAACAAAATCACTTGAATATCAAGGGATCTGTTCTCCAAATCTTGTCAATTTTCCATTGAAAACTTTTTCTATTACACCCAAACATGGCCCTCCTTTAATATCTACTTATTTTAGAGGGAGGGGGCAACGTTCACAGGTGGTTCAGGCAAAAGCTGGATTCCATTTTTGAAAACATAAGAGGACAATGACACAGGATGCGGCTTGGGCAAAATGGCCCTTGAGGCTCCTTTCCATCCCCAGTATTAGAATTCCATTTCAAATTTATCTATGGGCTTTATAGCGTTTCTCTGCATTATTGCTTAGTGGTTGCTGTAGGGCTTAAAATGTACATCCTTAGCTTTTCACTGTCTACTAGAGTTAATATTGTGCCACCTTGCATACAATGTAAGAATCTTGTGATCCTAAAGTTGTCACTACATATGTTATAAACCCTCCAAGACAATGTTCTTGTTTTTGCTTTAAACCAAGGATTGACAAACTTTTTCCGTAAAAAGGCCAGATAGTAAATATTTTCGACTCTGCAGGCCTTACAGTTTCCATCACAGCTACTCAACTGTGCTGTTGCAGCACAAAAGCAGCCTTAGATAATACATAAGGAAATGGGTGTGGCTGTGTTCCAATAAAACTTTATTTACAAAAGCAAACAGTGGGCTGGATTTGGCCCGCAGGCAATGCTTTGCCGACCATTACTTTAAACGGCTATATGTATTTTGAATAAATTAAGAGAAAAATAGACTTTTGTGTTTATCTGCATATTTATTACTTTTAGAGCTCTTGATTTTTTCCTGAAGATGTGAGCTTCTGCCTATTATCATTTCCCTTCAACCTGAATACTGCCTTAGCACAGGTCTACTGGTGACTGATGCTTTTTGTTTTCTTTTATCTGAAAATGTCTTTATTTCACCTTCATTCTTGAATGATGTTTTCACAGGATATAAGATTATAATTTAACAGTTGTTTTGCTTTGATAGTTTTGTCTACCTTCCAGCACTTTAAAGATGTTGTTTAACTGTCTTCTGATCTCCGTTGCTTCTGATGATGCCAGCAGTCATTTGAGTTGTTCCTCCCTTCCATCATTAAAAATGCATTATTCTAGCTATGCCTTTTGTCCAAATTTGGCACCTTCTAAGGCCCACTTAAGACTGCTGCTCTTGCTCGCAGGAGACTGGGCAGTATGGTGTGTAACTTACTAGCCTCAACCTTTTGTTCTCTAGATGCCAGGCTGCTAGCACCACCTCGCATGGTGGAGGGTCTTTCCAGATTCTCCACCCCTCACTTCCCCACTGCAGGAGGTGAGCTCCTTGCATCCATTGACTAGGTTGGTCCCACCCAGGACAACTTTGCAGGGCACAGCCCATTAGGCTCAATAAGTCTGCCCCAATGCCACCCACTTGGTGAAACACATTTTGTTGATGGACATGGGTCTCCCGTGAGGACCTGAAATCTGATCAAGTCTGTATTAGTTAGGATGCTTTTGGGTGTAAGTGACAGAAACCCAAACTCAAATGGGTTTAAATGGGAATTAAAAGGGTTTTATTGTCTCATGGAAAGTTCTGAAAAGTCCAGAGGTAGCTCTTGTATCAGGCCTGGCTGCACCCAGGGTCCCAATGAAGCCACAGAGTTCCACCTTTTCACTCTCACTCTCACTCTCTTGCCCTCCTTTCTGCCCTGACAGCTTCATTCCCAAGTCCTTTCCTCTGAGGGTCCACATAGCTTCTGGAAACTCCTGGCTCAGATCCACACAACCAAGCAGCCCCAGAGGCAAGAGGAAGTTATTTGTGCCAAGGTCCTGCCTGCCCTTACTTGAAGTCAATCACCAAGATTCAGAGAATGTATATGCGCCAAGCCTGGGTACGTCAAGGCCTGGAGACATACACAGTTTGGCATGGGTGCCCCTAAAGAAAGCTGAGGTGCTGGTATCAGAATAAAGTGAAATGATACAGTGCAGGCAGAAACCACCCACAACCATCCCAAAGTCTTGCAGTCTTTTAAGCAGAACTTTTGCCCAGAATTTTTGACCCATATTTATGCCCCTTCCCTTAGTTTGGATTCTGCTAGAAGCAGACCCTGAGGCAAGGATGTGGGTACAAGGAGTTTATCTGGAAAGTGATCCCAGGGAGCTTGGAAGGGGAGCGGGGATGAGACAGTGAAGGGGGAAAGCCATTACAGGATGGGTTAAGAAGCAGTTTATTGCAATGGGCAGTGGAGATTCTGTCCCTTTGGGGTCCTTTGAGGCTTAGTATGGAAAATGCCTTAGAGTTGTCCCACCCTAAAAGTAAGGAAGTTGGGGTACAATGTTTGCATTAGTTTCCTCTTGCTGCCAGAACAAATTACCACAAACTTAGTAACTTAATACAAATTTATTACCTTACAGTTCCAGAGGGCAGAAGTCCAAAATGGGTTTCACTGACCTAAAATCAAGACATTAGCAGATTATGTTCCTTCTGGAGGCTCTGGAACAGAATCCGTTCCTTTGCCTTTTCCAGCTCCTAGAAGCTGCCGCATTCCTTGGCTCATGGTCCCCTCAGATTTTCAAAGTCACCAATGGCCAGTTGAGTTTTCCTCACACTGACACTGGCTCTCCTCCCTCCTTCTTCCACTTTTAAGGCTTCTGGTGATGACATAGGGCCCACTTGGATAAGGCAGAGTTACCTCCTTATCTGAAAGTCAACTGATTAGCAACCTTAATTCCATATGCAATCTTAATTCCCTCTTACCATGTTCCATAACACATTTATAGGTTCTGGGGACACAGATCTCTTGGGGATGGGGGAGAGGGGCGGAAAGGGTGCACATCACTCTGCTTACCACTGTATTTAACCACCCACCCTCTCCATCATTGGCTTAAGCTTTCTTCTGGAGGAGTTAACTGCCCAGAACTTCCTGGCTGCCCATGCACAAGCAGACACCTGCAGGGAGAATTCATCCCACTTGCCATAGAAGCTGTGTGCATTGCAGCAATGTGGGCATGGGGGTCTCACTCACCATCACAGCACAGCTGGGCCTGCCAGGTGTCCTCTTGGGTTGAACCCCTTTCCTTTCCCAATCCCTGAGTCCTGACTGCTCTTCTCTGTCTTGGGTTACCTCACAAGGCCTTGGATTGGCCATCCTTAGAGAAACCACCTCACCTCTCCTGCTGCCTGAACTTCCAGCCATACTCTCTAGGGTGGCTTCAATCCTTTGCATGGCAGTGGTGTGCTGACCTCACTGCTGACTTCGAGCTCCCTCTCACTCGGGGTGGGAAACCTTCCCCTGCAAGACTTGGCCTCATGACTTTCCAAACCTCTGTCTGCAGAGCATCCCTATGGGCCCAGGAGTGCCTCTGGGCATCCACACATCCTGACTAAGAAATGCAAGCTTGGGAGAAAGAGGACGTTCTTCACCCATTCAAGATAGTATCTTTAAACACAACAACAACATAGGACTGTACAGCACAGTGAGCTCTGTTGTAAACAGTGGACAATAGTTAAGAGTACAATTATAAAAATATTACTTTATGAATTGTACCAAATTTACCACACTACTACAAGGTGTTAATAATAGGGTGATATGTGGAAACTCTTTAAGTATGATTTTTCTGTAAACCTACATCATCTCTAACAAAAATAAATAAATAGAGTAATGTTTCTGTTTGTTTGTTTGTTTTTTTCCTTTGGCTATTTGCAGCTGAAATACTAATGCAATCTAAATATGCATTCATCTCACCAGCTTCCAGGTCACACCTGAAGACACATCATCAATGATAGTCAACTTTTCTGAGCTTTAAGCCTCCACCTGCTTATAAATATCAACAGTCCCTCTGTCTAAAATAGGCTTACAAATTTGTTCCTCACTGTCACTAAAATGTTCCCAATGTAGTGTAAATCCCTAAAGATGTACATAGCCACCAGCTTCTCTGGATTCCTGCGATCGTGGTGGTTTAGCACCATCTTGTCTAGTAGACTAGGGAATGTTTCCTCCTCCATGTTGCACTCTGGGGCCCCATAGAAAGATCCCTTTGGGCCCCAAAGAGTTGCAGAGTTGACTGAGGTGGCTTTTTCAATTCACATATACAGTCCCTTTATCCCCAGGGCACTTGTATGCTACCTGGGTCACTGGGTGACTCAGATCCCATGTTAGCTATGATGAAGTATTGGAACAGATATACTGCCTATAGCTGAGTCTGGCTGAACTTGCCAAATTCCTTTCTATTGGTGAATTTTCTTTCAGAGCACTTGCCATCCTTTCATAAGATTTGGCTTGTTCAGGGCCTCCCTCCCATTGCCAGGCATATATAAATATAGCTGAACTCCAAATGCAGATGTTGTTATTTTTTTCTTTTCTCATAACTCCACATTCTCCAGCACATGTAGACAAAAGAAATTTTGCTATTAAGCACAGAATACTTAGGGCAAAAAAAATCTATATATTCAATCATATGCAACATCATTTTCAAGTAGCCAAAAGCATTTTTCAAATATTATAAAATACCGAAGACCTTAAATTGTTTGTTTCAATCTTTCATTAAAATACTGATTATTTCTTCTCTGTGGATTCTGACTTATTCACAAGTATAAAATTTTAAGACAATATAAAGACATATCCCTGCCCTTGGAATATATGTGGCTCATGATAGCTCTTTCCAGGCATGCATGCAAGGATTCCTATGGTTTGTGAGCAAAGTCTTGCTGGTTAGCAGAGCCAGTATCCTCATCTGCAATAAATAACATTTATATGCACGTTACCAAAACGTTTACCAAATGTTTGTATTCACTGCATCATTTAAGTCCTAGAGGGATTCTACTTGGTGTTGTTTGTTTTCTTTTACCACTCTGGAAACTGAGGCTCTGAGAAAATGTGGGCCTTGCCAGGTTAGTAGTATTTTCACTCAGCATTATGAAAACTTGAATGCAAGTCTTTGAATTTCAGATTGCATTGTGTTTCCATACTTTGACTTAGGAGCCTGAAAACATTATGTCCTTAAATTCATGACAGTACAGATGACCTTCTGT
Source organism: Tolypeutes matacus (assembly GCA_026826555.1). NCBI lineage: Eukaryota > Metazoa > Chordata > Mammalia > Cingulata > Chlamyphoridae > Tolypeutes > Tolypeutes matacus. Next base: position 4,393,974 of record JAKSZT010004976.1, read on the forward strand.
TGGTACTTGGACAGACTTGTCCTTGTGTCAGGCCAGCAGTCAGATATAAACTTCTTTTCATCCAATTGTCTTATGCACAAAATTGGTATGTAGACAAAATATGGGAACTAAAAGATCAACTTAGTAGACATAAAATGGGACATAATATACTGTCACTTTATGATAAAACTAGCATTCTCTATAACTTCATGAGATCTGTGAAAGTGCACAAAATTGCACGTGTTCCAGAGCCCAGACAGGCCAGTCAATCTAAGATTGGCCCACTTGTAGCTCCCAATCTACCACCCAGTTGTAGGACCCCCACCCAGCCCCTTTACAATAACTAGTTGGATCAGTATGGTCCTCTGACCCACAAAAGAACAATTCATAGACTGAGTTGAGCCACTGTTTCTCTCTCTCTCAAAAAGGAAGAGACACTGGCAACATGACCAGGCAGTAGTAGAAAACAAGGGTCTTGCAGACTTGGGGCTTCCATGCCTGTGTTGGGCCTTACATGTGAACAAAGGAAACTGATTTCAAGAAAGGGGAATGATTAAGTGAGATGAGTGGAGAGGCAGTTGAGAGTCAGCTCATGGGCCCCTGGGACAGAGAAGAGGAGACAGCATCTGCCTTGATTTTTGAAAGCTCCACTGCCTAGCTTCCAGAGGACTGCCTGCTTCAATGAGTTCTCCAGGCAGCCTTTTCAACCATCCCCCACTATGTATTCCTGAACAGATCCAAGAGGGTTTCTCTTTCTTGAAACCAAGACATTTTAATTTAGAATAAATTGGCTCCAAAGATATTTATAAACCAAATTTCCCATATATTTTAACATTGTTCCACTTTCTGTTTCTTCCACCTGTCATGGAACTTTTCTGTAAATGCACCAATTAGCTACAAGAACATGGCTATTTACTTCTATTCTTGCTAAACTCAGTGGGCTAACCTCTCATTATCTCTTAATTATTTCAGTTTCAAACTGTACAAATATACTTTGCATTATATGTTAAACTCACTTACTCACCCATTCAACATATACCCGTAAAGCAGGGCACTGTTGACTGTGCTTTTCTATTTAAGTGAGAAAATAGATGAAATGAGAAAAAGAAGTTGCACATGTTCACAGCCACAAAATCTCGCTATCAATGCACACCTGCTCATTGTCTTCCTTCCTGCCCTACAGCAGTTCTCCAAAACTCCCTTTTCCTTTATTTTCATGTTTTACTACTTTGTTTTCTCTTTTACTATTTGGTAGATGTTCAGTAGAGGTTTTCGGAGTGAATGAAAGATCTGTGTCCATGGACACAGTGGTAAATAACACTAGTGAGGTCTGTGCTTTCATGGGGTCTGGAGGAAAGACACAATAGAAGTGAGGAAGTCTTCTATTGGAGCACTCCTGACTGTTGAGCATCACAGGCTCCTAAAAGAGATGAGGTGACCAGCTATGACCTAAGTCTAAGTCACTATCAGCCAACATGTCCATTAGCTTTGACTGTGTAATGGCCCACCAATGACTTATTATTGCTCATGAGTCTACAGGTTGGCTTGGGGTCAGCTGGTCTGCTGAAGTAGGTTGGGTTCTGCAAGGCAACTCTGCTTTAAGCTATAGATCAGATTCGTCTTGGCTCTTTGCTAAGGTTTGGGCTCAGGTCTGCTCCACATGGGTTCATTCTGGAGTCCAGGCTGAGGGAGCAGCAGCTACCCAAGAGAAATTATTCTCGTGGTGCAAGAGATAAAATGGAAACCTGCGAGGCATCTTGAGGCCTAGTCTAGGGGCAAGCACATGGTTATTTCCATCCATGTAGGATTAGTCAAAGCAAGTCACAGGATTGAGACCAAATTCAAGAGCCTGGGAAAGATACTTGGCCTATGATGAAGCCATTGCAAGGATGTGGATGAAAGGAAGGGAAAAGAGTTGGAAACAGCAAAGCAATCTACCACAGCCAGGCTCGGCGGGGAAAGAGCACTGCAGGCAAAGCTCCAAAGAGAAAGCAGCAAGTCCAAGCGGTTGGGAAAGGCTGGCTCACAGAGCATGAGGAGAGCAGCACCAACTAGGACCAGACATGAAGGTGGATGCTGGATTCAACAGAGCCTCATGAGCCATGATATAAGCTTGCGTCTAGGCTACAATCAATGTGGGGAGGGCCAATAATGGCTTAAAGCAAGAGAGAAGCTGGTTATGCATTATCATTTCAGAAAGAAGCTTCTAGCTACAGGGAAAGGGTGGATTGGAGGTAAAAAGGCAAGTAGGAGGCCAATGTTCAGGGAAGAGAGAAACGTTTCACCCATTGATCCATCATGACCCAATCAGAGTCAAGAACAGGTGGGAAAGTGTTTTTCAATAAAAAAAGAAAAAAGCTATTAATAAAAGAGGTCACCAAATGCACAACCAATAAATTGCTGCATTATTCCCAATGACAAAAAGAAAATAAAAAATAATGGATGCTATTTGTACACAGTTTTCCATGACCCAAATGTATAGAGCATTCACTCTTAAAATTTCCCATGAAACTTAGGTTTTCTTGTCCTCTCTGGAAAATATTAAGTGGTCTTCCTAAGCCCCAGAAAAATTGTTATACTAAGTAACTCCACACAATCCTGAGTTACTGCCTCCAAGTTACCCCACCCAAACACAGGCAAGTGAAAAGAGAGGACTCCACGCCTAAGTGTTGCCAGAAGCCAGAGTAAATAGTGCAATTGTCCAGTGTGATGAAAAGGTCAATATTTCTAGACTTTCTCTTCTGAGCAAGGGTAAATTTTATTAGAAACTGTCATCCACACAGAACTTACTAAAACATGGGGAGAAAATGCATTTGGGAAAAAAAGTATCCACTTTATGATGTGTTTTCTTTGGTATAATGAAATATATATGCTAATGCCTCAAAGTAAGAATTCATATCTGGCTATGGATGTGACCATGGGGCTGAGCCCCAAAGCAGAGAAGGTAACAAATGTCAATCCTGGCAATATGACAGAATGGGAAGGTGCCTGGAAGAAGAACGGTGACACCTTGGAAGACTCATTTAGCTTCTCCAGGCACCAGCTTTTCCTCAAGGTGATGGCATGCAATGGTTCCTAACTTCTTTTATTCCCCAAGAGACATATCTTGGATCAGTCCATAGTCCTATTAGTAACTGCCTTATTTCATCAGTAATTCTTAACCCAGTGAGGGAAAGAGAGGCAGATAAATGAGGATTTGGGGAGAGCTATGTTACAAAAAATCTACATGAGATTCTGATCCTCCTCACCCCATCTCCTTTCAACACACACACACACACACACACACA
>JAKSZT010004976.1:4397639-4431798 GCA_026826555.1 Tolypeutes matacus
ACACACACACACACACACACACACAGAAGAGAAGGAATGTACATGGTCCAAGTTAAACTCTAACATTATTTTGGCTCTGTCATTCTTTGATCTTAGCATTGTCCACTTCAAATCCAAGGCTTTCTTTCAAACCAGTTTAGACTTTATTCTAATTCATACCTATTCAGACTGTGCCATTTCACGTTTTAAAACTGGAGAGGTTAAATCAACCACTTAAATGAACTTTCTCATTAGCTGGTCACACAAACATAGCTATTAACTAGGCAGAGATAGTTCTCTGGTAGATATTTATTCTGTGGGACTCTTCCTTACAAAGGGGAGGGGTCCACTAGTAGTGGGGGAAGAGTGAGCAGAGGATCTTAAAAGGAGGGGCTCTTTTTACCCAGAATCTCATAAGGAAGGAACAGGTTTAGAAACAAGTCATATCTTTTATGCCAAGTTTGTCTAGTTTCAAGTTACTTTCTACATTTATTTTTCTTGTGTTATCCCCTAAACTTAGTGGTCCTATTTAAAGGTATCAGCCTGTCTCATCATTGATTTGGAGTACTAATGGAAAGGCTGGGTGTCCACACTTGGTCCGTATTTAAAAGGGAAGCAATTTCCCTACCCTTTGTAAAGAAAACACAAGATAATTGGGGCTGCAAGTTTCAGCTACCTTTCTCCATAAAGATATTCATCCAAACTCATAGAGCTGGGGTGCACATTGACTAAGATAGAGATCTCCTTCTGCTAACAAGCAATAATAAAATCTTCAGGAAGTAGATTCATTGGGTACCCTTAGGTGATTTCTTAGACAGTATTAATTGAGGGGATCAAATTTCAGCCTTTGGTGAAATTCAAACAAATGTCTATATATTTGTACCATATCCCAATATTCAATGGGAATTTCTTTCTGCTTGAGCCAAAAAGAGGTGTGTGAATTATGCATGCTTGTGTGTTTGCATGCCCTATCACCTTTTATGTTTGCATGCACACTGGTTAAGGATGCATTAGGAAAAAGAGAAGGAAGGGCTATTTTTCAGGTATGTCCAAGTTAATATTTGATGCAATGATATGCAATAAATCTATGAAAAATATACATATTTGAAATAGAAACCACTAGTTTCAATAGTTTCATCTAATAGTTTCTCATCTCTGAGAGCCAAATGTATAAGCTTATCTATGATTCATAGATTCTATAAATCAAAGATATAGCAGTTTTGGAGAATTGCACACCTAGATACCCAACCAGAGGATTTCAGCTTGGCCAAAGAAGTAGGGAGTGGAAAGTGATCATAGGAATGTTTTTTCACACATTTAGACAATTCTAGTTAATTACACTCAGTTGTAGTGACATGTACTTCATTTGTATTTTATAAAAGAGATTTAAAAATCTCTTTAAGTGCACAATATTGCTGTGTGTTTTAGTGTGCCAGAGCTGCTTTGACAAATACTGCACAATGCATTGGCTTAAACAGCAGGAATTTATTTCTCATGATTTTGGAGGCAAGAAGCCCAACATCAAGGTTTTGGCAGGGCTCGCTTCCTCCAAAGTCTGTATTGGTCCGGCAATCCTCCATTGCATGGCCATCGCTCTCTCTTCCCTGAGTCTGCTCGTGATTTCCACTGCCTTCTGGCTTCTATTGACTGGGTCTGAATTTCCTCTGTCTTCTAAGGCCCACAGTCATTTGATTAAGACCCACCCGATTCAATGTGGGCCTTAATAGAATCTTTGGAGACCCTATTCACACATGAGCCATGCCTTACCTAGTAACAGCATCTTCAGAAGTTCTGTTTACACATAGGCTCCCACTCGCAGGAACGCAGAGTAAGGCGTGACTCAGTCCCCAGCACTGTGCTATCTACAAGGCCCAAAGTCGATTCAAACTTGTTAAAAAAATCACTTCACTCCTCTTGTCCTCACATCTTTGGGCAAGTCAAAAGAGGATAAACTCAGACAACTTTTAGTTAGGAAATTTTAAAAAGTTTAAAAGTTTAAAAGGCTCAGCCAGTACCAAGAATCTTTTACAAGATTTGCAAGTTGATTCTACTGGCCATGGAAAAGCTACATTAGGAATCTTTAAACACACTAATAAGTAATTTCTTCGGTTCTCTCTTTTATGCAGGAAAAGAGGATATCTTCTTCAAGTTCTTTCTCAGGTCCTCTCTAGGTGCAGTTCTGCCCAGTTGATATTAAACTTTTGCTCAAAGGTTAAAGGAATTCATTTAGAAGCCTATGGACAAAGCTGTATCCAAGCATCTGTCTTCTCTACCTCACTCCATGTCAGCGACCAAAGGAATGGAGCAAAGATATTGCTGAAGAATGATTAAGAGAGAAAAACCATGGGGGCTAGAGTTGGTTGAAGATCCAAGTAGAATTAATTTTGTTTTCATTGTAAGGCACCCAGGGAGGTTTTTTTTTTCCCCCTGACAGGTGATCTCAAGTTACAAAACAAACAGAGCTGGCAAGTTTGGGCCATTTGGACAGCAAGGAAGCGATGGAGGACTTCAAGGCAACTGAGACTCCTTGAAATTCCTGCCTTTATGACATGGAGCAAATCACCTTAAGCCTTAAGAAATCTCCCCTCTCTGATGAATGTTCTGTGGATTTCATGTTGGAGCATTTGTATCCTAAGCCCTCTTGTCATGTACTGAACTAGTCGGGGTAGAAAAGTACATGTGACATTCACACTCATTGAACATTACATTCAAAATAAAAAGCAAACTCAACCTTGAGCAATGGATTGGAAAGACAACTGTTTAGTTCACATTCTGCAGCTAAACGCTGCAACAGGAGCTAACTGTAACATCTTTTAAAGTGTTCTCCTGGGATCCATATGTGCAGACTGCTAAAACTGTTAACGTACCCAATTAGGTTTTAATTTATCTTAGTTTCCTCAGCCCTGCCATTAAAAGTCACACCATAGAGCCATTAAAGCCTAGCATTACCAGACTCTCAGTTTTGTCAGGTGCTGGCCAGTGAGTCAAACTGTACACAAGCTGCTGAAAGTGGACCTCGATTCAAGCTAAGAAATGTTTAAATGGGTCAGGAGCATTTTACCCTGGACATCTGTTGGACGCATAACCTAAGGATATTTAAAAGAACTCTTAACAAAACAAATAAAGGCTTCCACATTCTCGAGGACAGAAACCATTTAATCTACTTATACAGCCCTTTCAAGAATGTAATATTTTGGCAGGATATATATGTCAGTAAAGCAACAAGCAATGAGATTTATAGAGGCTAAATTTATGTTTGAGTCTGTTAAGACATATTCCGGGTAGTCCTGCTCGCTCTGGGTAGCGTTTCCCTTCCTGCGTTCTTGGACTGGTATTGTTTCAGTTGATTGTAGCAGCAAGTCTTGTGAGATCATTGATTGCTTAGCTCAAGCGTATAGCTGATCCATTTATTACAGGGAGTATCAACACCTTGAGTGAGGTCACTTATTTCCCTTTGGGTACTCATACTGTAGGTGATGAAATCATGTATTTATCTACAACTTATTAGATTCATTTGATTGACTAGGGATCAATTTTTATTTAAACAACTGTTCAGGTTACTGAATAGGAAGTTTCTTGGTGCACGGCCACGGTGTTTCAAAACAGCAGTTAAAACAATTATCTTAATATGAGACCGCTGGGTCGTTCTCAAACACATGTTGGAGGAGCACTGAAGACAGTGCTTAGAACTAAAAATATCAAACACATGGGAAAGTCATTGAGCTGTAAAGGCACTGTAGTTTCCTTATGAATTAGGACTGGTACAGTAAATGTGGGGGATCACTCAGGCCACCAGTGGGTCTTTCCTGCCATCAGTGAACTTGCGACCTTATTTCCTTGGAGGGCTGTTAAAGTGAAGTCAGAGGGCAGAGGAGTTATTTGCAAGTACCCTTTTCACTTGTGTGGTCTGAAGAACTAACAGATTTATCCAAAAGATGGACAGTGTGAGCAGGGTTAAAGGAGCAGCTGGTGAATTCCACATGCAGCCAGAACCCAAACCCCAGGGCCAGAGTTACCGTTTAGCTTTGCTGGAGCAAAGCACTCTCACCCTCCACCATATAGCCTGAGGGCCCAATGGGTTCCTGGACATCCTTATAAAATAAGGTGCTGCCATGATAAAAGACAGGGTCCTTTCCTCCAGTGCTGACTGGCCCCAAAGCTCCCCATTTTCTCCCAAGAAGAAGTGAGAAGGCAGAGAGAAAGCCACTGGGGAATGAAACAACTACAGCCAACTCTCTGACCATCTGGGGAGCCTAGAACTGATGAATCTGAAAGATTTGTTCTTATTTCTTTAGCTGAAAGAAAAGATTACTAATTGGAGGCAAAGGCCAGGGGTAAAAAAGGAAGGTGCCAAGAAATCAAATGGAAGGTAGAGAATTCAGGGGAAGAAGAGGCTGCTCTGGGTGGAACAGTTTTCTGCCTCCCCAGATTTGATGCACTTTACACAGATTTCCACTGAATTCTTCCTGACTTTCACCATTTATCACCAAATTAAGTCATCAAGAACATTATATACATTACAATCTAGGAGATATTTCTCTCATAATAAATAGAATTGGGACAGATTTATTGGACATTTTCCATCAAAGGGATGATTTTCAAGATAAAAATCCCAAAGTGGAATGTAATCATCTCTGAATTCAGAGTTTTTAATCTCTGATTTCCAAGTTTGATTGAATCTCTTAGAGATGAAAGAACCATATTTTCCCATTTTTATTTTTTTTCAAATGGCAGACTGCAAACCATTAATACATTATATGATCAATTTCTGGGTCACACAAAAAAAATTTTTTTTAAATAAGATGGAAGAAAAATCTAAATAGAAAGTAACAGAACTTAGAGAACATTACCCATTAGGAAAAATAAATATTGTTTAAACACTTCTATTTCAGTTATGCATGTGTGCATACCAGATCTCAATAGTAAAAATGTATTTCTTACAGTAAGTCATGGACAAAAAATTGTGGAAATCATGAATTCAGTCCAAGGGTTTCCAATCCCTACAGGAGGGAGTAGGAGGCACTCAGAATCTCCTGGAGATATTTATAAAGCACATATTCCCTGGGCCTTGCTCAAGTCTAATGCATCAGACTATCTAGAAGTGGAGCCTTGAAGCCTCCCTGGTGATTCTGATGAGCTAGTTCATAGACCAGGTAGGGTACCAGCTGACCACAGCACCTGAGCCTAGAGAGGTTGTGTAAGTTCCCCAAAGTTACACAGCAAATCCATGCAGCTAACTGCCCTCTCCTGCTTTGCCCCTCACCAGGCTGTCAGGCATAGGGCTATGTCATCAGAATCATTTTGAACCTCCATCTAATAGAAGCATGCCTTTGGTGGGGACAAGGGGCAAGAGAGAAGCTTCTTGTTAAAGTATTCTCTTTCTCTATTTAGTTTGCCAACTAATGATCATTCTTGTAAAGAAATAGCAAAGATAAGGCTGGACCCAATGAGCAGTTAGAGGCTCGGCACTCATCTGGGAGGACCAAGAATTTGCCAGGCTGATTATGAGGGATTGGATCCCCATCCAGCATGGAATGGATTCCTATGTATACACACCCGGCAGGAACTTCAGCACCTCAGCACAAATTATTTTTAAAGTTAAAGAAAGCAGCACTTTTTATTGCATGTGTTACAGCATAGAAACAACATCTTTTTTGTGTGTTAGCCAATTTTTTCCAATTTCTGATGCAAAGACTATATCTCCCACTTCTAGCACACAGAAGCACCTAGACTCTTAGTAAATGTTTGCTGAATTACTTAACAAGTGAAAATGAGCTCAGAGTTCATGAATTCATCTAAAACAGGTTAAAAAAAAAAAAATGACCTTGCATGAGGCATACTGCTAAATAAATATATAATATTTATCTTTCAATAGGCTGTAGCCTTTTAGGGATAATGCAATTTAATTCCTATTTTCCCTTAAGAATTTTGATTAGAGATTTTACTTATTCAGTAAGATGTTCACGTGTTCTCAACTCTAGGTAGAAAATATAAATTGCTGACTGATGTCAGTCCAACCAATCTCTCACTCCAACTTAAGATTCTTGGGCATTGCTGTCCAAAAGAATACAATGTAAGCTACATATGTGACTTTGAGTTTTTTAAAATATTTTTAAAAAGAAGTGAAATTAATATTAAAAAATTATTTTATTTTAACCAATATATCCAAACTCTTACCATTTCAACACATAAGCAATGTGAAAAATTATTGGTGAGAGACATTACATTATTTTTTCATACCAAGTCTTGGAAATTCCTGTTTATATTTTATGCTTACAAGCCATCTCATTTTGGATTAGCCACATTTCAAGTGCATGCATGGTACATGTGACCCATGGCTACTCTAGGATAGGATGGCACAGGTCTAGGGTGTAGGCTAGGCTGGTCCATACAAAAGTAGCACACTAGTTGAAAATAGAAAAGAAATGGCTCTTAAAACCATCTAGTGGGAGAAACGGATGTGGCTCAAGCAATTGGGCTCCTGTCTACCATATAGGAGGTCCGGGGTTCAATTCCTGGAGCCTCTTGGTGAAAGGCAAGCTAGTCTGAGCGGAGAGCTGGTCACATGGAGTGCTGGCCCATGCAGAGAGCTGGCGCAGCAAGATAACACAACAAAAAGAGACACAGAAGAGAGACAATGAGAGACGCAGCAGACCAGGGAGCTGAGGTGGCGCAAGAGATAGAGTGCCTCTCTCCCACTCCAGAAGGCCCCAGGATCAGTTCCCAATGCCACCTAAAAGGAAGACAGACAGGCACAGAAGAACACACAGAGAGTAGACAGCGAGCACAAAACAACGAGGGAGTAGGTGGGGGGAGAAATAAATAAAATAATAAATCTTTAAAAAAAAAAAAAAAAAAACAGGTAGGGGAGCAGATGTGGCTCAAGCAGTTGAGCGCCCTGTTTCCCACATGGGAGGTCCCAGGTTTGCCTCCCAGGTTCAAACAGCTCCCGGGGCCTCTTAAAAACAAACAGAAAGCAAACAAACGAAAAAACCAACTCAGGAGAGTTGAGCACCAGCTTCTCACACATGAGGTCCTGGATTCAATCCTCGGCCCCAGAACCTAAAAAAAAAAACTAAAAACTAAGAACCATCTACAGGTAAACAGTAGAACTAGTCTCATTTTACAGTGAAAATGTTAGAATTGTTGGTGAAAAAGCTAAGTCCATCGCACTGACTATTGCCACCTCAAATGTTAGTTTACTTACTCCACTTGTCATTCTGCTGTCTTCAAAAAGGCAGCTGAGGCTAAATGTCCAGAGCTGGCATCAAACTACCAGCTCAAATCCTGATTTCTGCTGTGCGGTCGCTCTTTGGCAAGCATTTATCCTCTGTATGTTTCATTTCCTCATCTGTAAAGTGTGTATAATAGGACTAACCTCATACAGTTGTTTAAAGGATGAATTGAGGTTATGCTATAAAGCAGTTAGAATAGTAATGGTAGGAACGTTGAAAGAAAGAATTATTATTGTTCAGAATTAAAATAAAAGCAACCCATGGAAGTCATTACAGCCATTAACAAAAGATTTCCTTCTTTCTTCCTTCTAGGCACAGGGTAGGATTGTCTTTCCTTGCCCCCGTAAAGCTAGATGTGGTTGTCAACTTACTTTGGCCAATGGAACTTGAAGAGTGAGTGCTCTATTTGCTCAGATGTGCCTGCAGCTAGTGCCCGAGTCCCATGGCAAGAATCTCAGCCAGGATGGACACATAGTATGAGAGAAACATAGAACATATTTCTGGGAATTCCTTCTTACTGCAGCATTATCTAACCTGTCCTGAGTGATGCACCATCTCAACTGCCACTTACTTAAGGGCCTCACCCAAAATCACTAATTCCTTCCATGCTCTTGAAACAGACTCACTGATGTCCATAGATGTGGAATACTCAGGTCCTAGCAGGCTTATTCTCCAACGCCTGAGGGCCCTCTCCATGCACCAATACATTTGTATGCCTCCCAAGTATCAGTTGTGTTTATTCCCAAAGAGTTTATGCCAGTTGTAATCATTATTAAGTTTAATTAAGCCTTCCACAAACTGATGAAATGGGAGTGGAAAAAGAAAGAGACCATTGTATCTATAAAAACTCAGTCTAATGCTTTGAAAAGCCTTAATAAAGATGAGTTGCTAAGATGAATTAGGTGCAGCCAAGACAAAGTTAGGATGGGGTATGCATTGTAAAAAAATAAATAGAAGATGATTCTGCACTCAAATATCTTTGCATATATCTTTAAATTCTTGCTATGCTTTAAAGAAACCCAGACCGGAAATTGCAAAAGATATATTACGGGTGTGGTTTTTGCAAGAAAGGCAAAGCAGAACTCAAACCAACTACCACACATTCATAGTAAAATGTTGGCCCTACATCAAAAAGATTAGTGCATGAGTTCATGGCTGTATGCTTTAAGTTAAAACAAAAATGTTAAAGGTATGTATGCCTCAGATTTATGACCACCCCCAAAAGTTAATCAAATATTTGGATTAACCAACTAACTACTAGTCTCAATTATATGGAGTAAGAGGTTTTCTCCTACAGGGAGATACTACGATCTTGATGAAAAAAAGAAATGAATTCAGCAATTGTGATCTCTCTCCTAGGCACAGTACTATATTTCTCTTTTACTTTGGATGTTCTTTTGCATGAACTTATACTATGGGGAAAACACAATCTGGAAAAGTAATTTGCTGGGGTATAATGCTTTAACAAATAAAAGGTAAATAAAAGGTAAACAAGTGACACAGGATGAACCCATAAAAACTGCAACTGGCCTCATGTCCTAGCTCAAGTTAATCCTTACCATGCATACAACCCTTACTTTTGGAGAATAAACTTACCTGGAATTGAGGGATTGCAGTCATGCAACCAAGTCCAAAGATAGGTAACAAGAGGCAAAGGCATTTCTCATCATGGCCCCACAAACCTCAGACATATGTCCCTCTTCTGACAGCACTTATAACACCTAACATAGAGTACACGAACCACCATCAACTACTTTCAGCTGTTCCCCAGCGATGAAGTGCTTCAGACATATGGTCACAGAGATGAATATCTGTGCAGCCCACTTTTAAAACAGTCCAGAAATAGTTTGGAACATGTACCATTAGACAAATATAAATTCTAAGCCTAACTTTTTCCTTCATGTCCCTCTCCCTTCCACACCTGGACTTTCAGAATGAGTCACTCAGAGGAGTCTGAGAGTGAAGACAAAGAACTGGGTATTAGCACATGTTTATATTCTGAGCCACCAGACAGAAACTTCTGGAAGTTCTGTTAACCTTAGTGAATCACAATAAAATGGAGCTCCAGGGGACAGCTGGTCTTTTGGTGGTCTCCTCACAAGGAAGGTTCTACCTGGACAATTTCAGAGCCTGTGTTCTGAGGGTTGTCTCATGGAATAAGAATAATATAGAACTTGTTTCTAGTTTCTTCCACCCTCAGAAGGCCACATGATATGGCCTGATATCCAGTATCTCCTTTAGCTATTTCACTACCCCTCAAGAATAAATTGTCCTAAATTTCTAATATTAACCTAAAGAGAATCCTTCTGTAAAGAAACTGTGGTCTATTCACACAATGGAATATTATGCAGCTGTAAGAAGAAATGAAGTCATAAAGCATATGTCAACATGGATGAACCTGGAGGACATTATGTTGAGTGAAGCAAGCCAGACACAAAAGGACAAATACTGTATGAATGCATTACTATGAACCAAATATATTGTGTAGTATATTGTTTGATTAAAAAAAAAATTATATGTGTCTATTACATTTAATTGAGAAATGTATATATTTATTCATCTTTGTTTACTATTTAGTTTTTAATTGTTTATATTTTCAATTATTAAATGTAAAAAATAAAGTTAAAAAAAAAGAGAATCCTTCTGAAAGAAGGGGAAAAAATCCAATATGTACAATGTTCAGGATTTTCATGGCTGTCTCTACAAATGGCTTACAGAAATTTCACATAGATTCACTGCATTAAAAAAAGCTATTTTAAAATGGTTTCAATTGTGGGTAGAAAATATGTGCTTTGTGTTTTGTGGAAGCACTAGCCAGAAACTATTGATAAGTCAGAGGTAGCATTTCCATATTAGACCTTGAAAGTTAGATATTTATCACTTTGATTTAAAAATTCTTTCTATCCAAAGAAAGGACATATTGTCTTCAGGCAGCACATGAAAACACAAAGACACACAGAGACACAAGCACACACACACAGAAAGAGAACCACAAATACATTGTACAATTGGTTTGAATTAAAAGGGAAATTCTTTTATAATAAAAGATACCCAGTTGTGTTGATTAAAAAATCTTCAACTTATCAACTTCATGTAGTTTTTGCAAGATTAGAACTGTACTGTTATGTGTTTTGAGCTATGAAAGAAAGTAGACATAAACTAGAATCCCAATGTCCTTAATACAAATATTGGACAAAAGTATATTTCTAGAGAAAAAAAGACAAAAGGAGATGCCCTTCCCACCACTTCCCAACCACAGTGAATTATTTAATATTGACCCATCACTGTTAGGATGGTGTGACCATGACTTTGATATAAAAGCTTGCAATGTGTAATAAATTCAGAATGCCAATATAGGAAAACATTTTTTTTTTATCCCACATGGTCTCCGGGGTAGGAAATTGATAAGTAGAGATTTCTCTGCTTTGGCCCTCAGATACTTTCAATCTTTCTTAAAAGTAGTGAATTAGAAGTGAAAGAGTTCTTTTCCTTTTTCCTGTGATTCTTCCAAAGAATGGTGAATTTCTCACAACAGACCAATCTATCAAACTTGCAGTGACCCAAGGACTTAACTGAGTGGGCAGCCAGAGACACAATCAAAGAAATATTATGTAAAAGTCTTCAATTTCCTTAGAAAACATTTGTAACATACATTACGCCAACCTAAAAGGATCCACAAAAATTAACTAATTCAGACAAATTGACCAGATAGTCTCATTTGCCAAATTCATACACGCAGGGCATAGAAAATACTCTCCTGTCCACAGGCAACTAACTCTAACTTTTTCTTTAGGAAGTAGGCTTTTAGGTAACATCTTTTCAGGAAATCTTTTTAATCTCAATAATTCCAGGTGATATGTTAAATAATGGCAAATACTCAAGAAGCAACATTTGGCTGGAACCCAGAAATCGACATGCTTAAATGAGATGGCAAGTAGGATTTCTTTCTTAAAACCTTCTATTTTTTCGTTCACATCAGGAACACCCACAAGGACAAGAAAGAAGCAATGTCGGTCATAGTCCTTTGAATATAGAGTTTGTTCATAAATGTTTTCCAAACAAGCTCAACCGAGTTCGCTTCTCTGCAGTTTTTATTTATCCTTTATAATTGCTTCATTGTTATGGGTTTTATTCAACAAAAGGAAAATATGAATTTTTAAAATAGCTAATCTTTACTAAGAAATACATCCAGACTGCTTTAGAAAAATAATCGACTTAGCTGAAAAACAAACCATTAAGTAAAAGTTATCTTCTAAAAGATTTTTGAAGTCCATTGATGGTCAAATCAGCTGCTATGAAAATCAGATTTATCCATAGTGTTTACAACCTGATATTTCACATGCTGAATCCTAAGCCCAGAGAGACTGGGAATTTCTGGATGAAAAAATAAAATATTCTTAATAGATTCTTTTATTTAAAATAAAAGCATCTTATTGTAGAAATTTGAAAAAATATATGGGTAAGTCAGGAAAAAATAATTAACATCCCTCAAATTCCCATTATTCACAAACTCTATTATCATTTCAATATAAATACTTTCAGAACGTGTGTGCGTATGAATGTGAGTGTGTGAGTGTGTGTGTTGATTACATAATTTAACTAAAATGTGATCATACTGTAAGGTTATTTTATTACCTGCATTTTCCCCTTCATATTTCATAAACATTCTCCATTCTTCAATAATGCAATTTTAATGGATTTACAAATATTCCATTGCAAGACAGTAATCCCCTATTACTAGACATGTCATTTACTTTTTTCTATTATAAAAAGAACTACAATAAACTTCCTTATAGCTACATTTTTCCACAGATTATTTCCCAAGACTAAATTTCAAGAAAAGAATATTTCTACCTAGGACGTTTTCTAAGATTTTTATACCTGTTGTCAACTTGTTCCCAAAAAGTTGTCTGAATTTACACCACACTACAGAGTGTGGGAAGTGTCCATTTCCTTGGACCTTGTTTACACTGTATGTTAAGCACATATTCTAATCTTTACCAAATCAGCAGGCAGAAAGATATCTCATTTTGGCTTCATTTAACATTTCTTTGTTAGATGTGAGGTTGAGCCCTTTTGTAACATATTACTTGGTCATTTCTTATTTTTCCTTTTTTGAATTGCTCATTCATTTCATTTATGTTCTTTCTGTGGTTGATATTCACAAATGATTTTGAACACTGTCATGCAAATAAGTGATACAGAGATATACCCAGATAACACAGATATAGTTTGCTTATCTTAGACCAACTACATAAACTCAAGGTATTTAACTGTCCTTTTAAGTATGGGAAGAGATCAGAAAATTATGGTATCACTGTTTATAACTGCATCTGCCATGAAGGGGAATTGAAGCAGATTGGTTTAATGGATACTTTTAAACTTCCATTAGTTATCCTTCCTCATTAATCTGCCAAATCAAGAAACCCAAACTGTGTTGTTTCTGGAAATCAATGAAATACGAGGTTACGAAGAGAGATTAATAATGCTAGAGAAAAATTCACAAAAAATTCAGCATTATACATTTTTATTTTAGGTCCATTCCTCCAGAAGTACTCTGGAGATGCAACCTGGAATAAGAAATAAGCGTGACTCGGCTTTCTACAGTTTCTCTGACAGTGTTGGGCTGCTGGTGAGTAACTAGGAGAGGCAACCACAACACTTAAACACTTGCATAACTCTATGGCATCTATTTCCTCTGAATTTTATCTACTGGATAAATGAACAACACAGAGATGAATACATAAATAATAAAGGAAGGACGCAAAATACTCTAATTTCTGAAATTAAAAAAAAAAAAAGTTAGTTTCCACATCATTAGAACCATAGAATTGGTAATGTGAGCTCTGCAAACAAGAGATTATTCTTTATTGTCATACATGAATATTACATGAATCTTAAGTTGTCCTTACGTGATTCTATACACTAGAGATAACTAGTTATATGTATATTAAAACAACAAATTAACTGAGTGCTAATTAACTGCGTAGCGTTTCACATCATTAATTCAAAATATCTTCAGAACAACCCTATGAGAAAAGTACCATTATTATCATTCCCATTTACAGATTAAAAAAAACTGATAATTGGAAAGGGAAATTAAGAAATAGATCCAGAATTGAACCTACACACTATCACTCCAATATTTCTCAGTTCTTAGGCCAGTAGTGTTAACAGTGAGGAAAAACAATGTCAAGAAGCCTTTACACTTTTATAATCAGATCATTGAACTGAAAAGCAGCTGAGCAATAAAGCACTTGATATCCCCCATATAATCCCATTTGCAAATAATGAAGTTTTTATAACTATCTAAGAACCATTCTTCCTCTTCAGCTCTTGAGTCTGACTCTAAAATATAGCCAAAATTCATTCAAATCCTGCAAAATGTGTACCTCTAAATCTCTGAAGTCAGTAAGACAGGAAAAATGTTAGAAGGTGATCAGGATTATTCATCTTGCTTCCTCTCTGCTAAATCAGTCATTGGGCTATTACGGGTGGGATGGAAAAAGCTCGTAATCCTCAGGTGCGCCATTAAACTCATAAATTGCAAAATTTCTAGGACATTTTATATTACAGTTGACACTGCTCCATGGTATGTTCAGGGACTTTTTCCAAGAGAAGCCACTCTCTGAAAACGTTGCAATGACCTTTCACTCTCTTTGTACATAGAAAAAGGAAAAGATTCAGGTTCTTAGTTATGCAGCTAATTTCTACCTAAGTTTCATCCAGCTAAGAATCCACTCCTGCCTTCCATGAAACGTCAATCATCTGTCCATGGAATCAGAGCTCTGTAACTCCTAGTTTTAATTATTTCTATTTGAGTTGTCAAACCTTTCTACTTTATAGGCATGAAGAGTGATGCTTTGGTTTTCAATTATATCAAACTGAATAGAAAAAAGAGGGTGAAAACTAAGATTTGAGTTTGCAAAAGTCATTTATTTATTGATCTAAAAAATGTAGAGTTATTTATTAATAGAACAAAGACAGGTGAAATGCATTTTTAAATGAGGTAAATAAATGACACCTATTATTCTAATACACATATCTAAATGTGTCCTTTGACATATTTTGAGGATAAAATGAAAGCAATCACTTTTCAGTATTCAAATCAAAATCCCCTTAATCATTAGACATTTTGATGTCTCTCCTTTCTGAGAATTCTCATGATATATTTAGATAGTGATATATCAAGCAGATCTTAGATAAATGTTGCTAAGTATTGTTTTCCGACTAATAGGAGTGTTCTCTCCACAACTAAATTACATGTGCTCCCAAGGTTAAGGAATAAGCTTCTGAGTGCTCTAATATGCCCACAGCCCCTACCTTTGTAACCAGCACATGATGCCTTCTCCATAGTTGCTTGTTCATTAAGCAAGGCAGGGCAAGAAAATCAGATATATGAAAATATGCAATGTTTTACAAGATGTGACTCTTCCACCATCCTGGTAAATTCATTATTCTTATAAATTTGATCATCAGAGAATTTTAAATATAAACCTGTTAATTAAAAACTTCTTAAACAAGGAGCCAGTAAACTTTCTCTGTAAAGAGACAGTAAATATTTTAGGCTTTATACTAAATGGTTAAAATCACAACTCTGCTGTTGTAACATGAAAGCAATACATAAACAAAGAAGCACAAAAGCATTTCAATAAAACTTTATTTACAAAAAAAAAAAAAAAAAAACTTTATTTACAAAGACAGGTGGTGGCACAGATTTGACCCACAAGCTGTAGTTTGCAGACCCCTGTCCTAAAGCATGAAAAGAAAAAATAAACATAAATGGTTTCCATTCAAGCAACAGTTTGGATCAAGATGACAGAGAGGACACATCTTCAACACTGCTCCAAGTTCAGAGATGACTGAGAGAGAGACCTAAGAACACTGACAGGGAAGTGGTTGTTGAGTTACAGTAGAGGTGAATTGCTTTCCACCTTCCCCCAGCTCCACCATGTGCAGCAGATGCAGTGATGTCTACCCAGAAATGGGAGCAGTAAGCATGGGCTCTGGTCCACAGAGGCAGAGCAAGGAATAACTGGGAGCTCTCCAAACACAGAAGGCCAGGCACTGACCCATGTAGCTCAACAGCACATCATGTTCTAGAAAGACAACGAGCTCATGAGTAAGAATCGGGAAATATTAGAGGAAAGCCAGACAGAGGCAATAAGTTCAAAGCAAAGAGAGGGAGTAAGACCTGAGGAATGAGGCTTAATAAAACAAACAGAAGAGATTATATATTATATATAATTACAGTTCTCAGATATCTAGGGGAGAATGCTGCTACCATGAAGAAAACTAATTAAAGACTTTGCAAATAAAACCACCATTGTTTAAAAGATATATATGTGTGTGTGTATGTATGTATATATATATACATATATATATATTCAAAAACTAGCAGACACATAAAAAGAGAATGTGGAGCCAAAAAGTGCTCATAGAACAGAACATAAAAGGTCAAAAGACTCAACATATTAAAGAAAAGTTACAAGCAATGTACAATAAAGCTAGACTTTCCAGCATCCACCTAACAGAAATTCTAGTTAAAAATATCGAGGGGTGATTTTACAAAGAAATAATAAAAGAAAATCTCCCAGAAACAAATGAGAAAGGGATAAACTCACCTATTCAACAGCAGAAATTCTCATATTCGGCAGGAAAAAAACCTTGTTACATACCATTTATAGGACATACCTTTGGTACAAAATTATATATATATATATATATATATATATATTTCACTACATCTATATGGGATGTATCCATGTTACTAAACAAAACTAGAATTCTAGGAAAGGAACAGATTGCAATGTTGCATATTGATAAAGGTGAAATCTATAAGAAGATGCAATGATCATTAATCATGATATATCTAATCATATACTACAAAAATATAAATAAAGCTAAACTGATATAAATAAAGGGAAATTTTAACAAACCAACCATCATAGAGGAAAACCTTTAAATTCTCCTTTCAGATATCAACAATTTCAAAAGATCCAGAAATGTGTAAAGCTATGGCTTATAGAAAACTAGAGAATATATAAAGACATATGTAGAGAAGAGGAGAGGGGCCAAGATGGCATTAGTGTAGGAGGGCACACACTGCAAGCTCCCAGAGCAAGGCGGATTGTGGACGGGGTCCTGCCCGGGGGTCTGTGCTGTGCGTGCGTGGAATGAGAAGCTTGTGACATCTATCTGCATGGATTAACGGCGTGGACGGAAAGGTAGAGATTCGTGAATTTTAAGCCTGCCGGTGGTGGTTGGCATGGACGGCTGAGCCCCACGATTAGGGAGAAAAATATATATATAAAATGGCCGATTGGAGCTGCGAGCAGGGCTCGGCAACCAGGAGTCAGGGCCTAGCGGGAGGGGGCACTCTCTGAGGGGGGACTCTGGTAAAGGGGCGAGAGAGTTTTATTTTCTGGGGATTTGGCTGCCTGGAGCCCCTTGGGCCTTGGGTGAACAGAACAGCCAGAGCGAATTGGCACCCGGTGGAGGGGAGGGGTGATTCTGTTCGGGGAAGGAGTTGATTTGCCTAGCTGCCCAGGGATAAGCCCCGGACCACCGCGGAGCCAGGAAGAGGGGACACTCTCCAAAAGAGGGAGGGTTCTCTTGGAAGACAGGGAAAGGAATTTTTTTTTTTTTTTTTTTGCCATTGATCTGGCTGCCTGGACCACCCCATAGCTTTGGGGAGCAGATAAGCTGACCTGAAGCAGCATCAGGCTGAGAGGAGAGGCGAATCTGCAGAGTCAAACTGATTTACACAGCAACTCCATGACGCTGGTGCTCGGCTCCTGAAGGAGCGGAGCCGGCCATCTTTAGCACTCTGCACTGACTAACATGAGAGCTACAGCTACCCTGGGGAGTCCAGGAAGTGGGATGTGCTTGATTAATTTCCATGGGGTCCCCTCTGTAAGTGGGTTGGTCTAGAGGAGGAATTATTTTGGGTCCTAAATTTCACCAAAAAAAAAAAAAAAAAAGTGAGAAGGTCACTTCAATAAATGAAAAATAAATTCTTTTTAATTTAGTTTAATAGATAAAAGCTGTTTCAGGACCTGCATATAGAACCCTGCAGGGAAATTGATTGATAAACACAAGCAGGCAGAGAGGATCCATGTGGACCCTAGGGGAATCATTGACCCCCCTTAGCTCTGTTTGACTGCTTGCCGGTGTAGTTCTTTAGTTTTTTTCTGTTTATTTCTGGTTTCTTGCTTTTCTTTCCTCTTTCCTCCCCCCTTTCTTTTTTCTTTCATTCTTTTAAATTAGGTGCTGCTAGCTTGTCGCTTCTTTGATGTGCTTCTTCTTCAGTAATTTACCACTCGCTATCTATATTGATTTTGTATTCCAAACTATCGTTTATCCTTCCATCATCTCTCTGCCTTCTGCTTTCTGTTGTGGCTCTTAGATACAACACTTTTTCATAGGCACGCTACTTAAGGGTGTCAATTTCTATTCCATCTATTTTGTTTTCTTCTTTTTTTTATTAGTATTAACTTTTTCCTTTCAGCCCTTTCTTTACTATTTCTCTCCCTCCTCATAATTCTAACCTTCTAAATCACTATATATATATATATATATTCCTCCATTTGTTTTCCCAGCCCACTGTAGGAACTCCACTTTTTTTCTTATTACTCTACACTGCCTACACAAGTTAAATATTCATCTCATTAAGTCTTATTTGGCCCCTCTTCTAACTTTTATCAATATTACTATTATCCTTCTGCCTTCCTTACATCTTTTGATTCCTCTGGCCCTAATCTTTTGCCTTCAAGGGAACATAGAAAGAAGCAAGGAAATAAAATAAGAAGAAAAAGTGCCAGAGAAAACTTAACACACACGCAGAACCACCAGCTAAATAAAACTTTAGAGCATAGAGAAAAGCTAATCAACTGAACAAACCCATCAAGATAATATGATGACCAGAGGGCAACAAAAAAATACAAATGACTCTGAGAAACAGGAAAACATGGATCAGTCAAATGAACAAATTAAAAACCAGAAGTGATGCAGAACTTCGAACAACTAATCAAAGCTATCCAAACAAATATCATGGACCAACTTAAAGAAGTGAAGGAAGAAATTAAGGATATAAAGAAGACACTGGGAGAACATACTGAAGAAATTGCAAACATGCCTAAAAAGATAATGGATATGATGGTGAACAATGGCACAATCCAAGAAATCAAAAAGACATTGGATTCACATAGCAGCAGATCTGAACAAGCAGAGGAAAAAATTAGTGATAAGGAAGACAATACAGCTGAAATCAAAGAGATAGTAGAACAGATAGACAAAAAGATAGAAAAAATCCAGCATGGACTCAGGGAATTAACCGATAACACAAAACACACAAACATACGCATTATGGGCATCCCAGAAGGAGAAGAGAAGGGAAAGGGAACAGAAGGAGTGTTGAAGGAAATAATGGCTGAAAACTTCCCAACCCTATTGAGAGAGATGGATGTGCAGATCCAGGAAGCACAGCGCACTCCAAATAGTATAAATCCCAACAGGCCAACTCCAAGACATATACTTGTCAAAATGTCCAATGCTCAAGACAAAGAGAAAATACTCAAGGCAGCAAGAGAAAAGAGAACCATCACATACAAGGGAAACACAATAAGATTAAGTGCTGATTTGATTTTCTTTGATTTTCTTATTAAGTTGAAAGGAAAAAACAAGAGAGAGAGAGTTGGAGGAGAGTTTAGAAGCAACTGGAAAGACAAAAAGAGAAACAAAACAACATACAACATACATTAACCAAAGAAAAAATGGCTGAAGTAAGAAATTTGTTATGAGTAATAACACTGAATATTAATGGATTAAATTCACCAATCAAGAGACACAAATTGGCAGAATGGATAAGAAAATATGATCCATCTATATACTGTCTACAAGAAACCCACCTTTGACCCAGGGATTCAAGGAGGCTGAAAGTGAATGGCTGGAAAACCATTTTACAAGCTAACAATAGCCAAAAAAGGGCAGGAGTAGCTACTCTAATATCGGACAAAATAAACTTTAAATGCAAAACTATTGTAAGAGACAAAGATGGACTCTACATATGAGTAAAAGGAGTAATCTCTCAACAGGAGAGAACAATCATCAACATTTACGCACCTAATCGGGGTGCCTCAAAATACGTGCGGCAAACTCTGAAAAAAATAAGAGGGGAAATAAATGCTTCTACAATTATAGCAGGGGACTTCAATACATCATTATCATCATTAGACAGAACATCTAGATGGAGAATCAATAAAGAAACAAAGGCACTCAACAATACATTAGAAGACCTGGACTTAATAGACATATACAGAACAATACACCCAAATACAGCAGGATTTACATTCTTCTCGAGTGCACATGTAACATACTCCAAAATAGACCACATGCTAGGCCACAGAACAACTCTCAATGAATTCAGAAATATTGAGATTATACAAAGTAATTTCTCTAACCACAACGGAATGAAGTTGGAAATCACTAAGGGCCAGAGAAACAGGTTAGGCACAAGGATATGGAAGTTAAACAACACACTCTTAGACAAACAGTGGGTCAAAGAGGAAATCTCTAAAGAAATCAGTAGCTACCTTGAAACTAATGAAAACGACAACATAACATATCAAAACCTATGGGATGCAGCAAAAGCAGTCCTGAGAGGGAAGTTGATAACCATAAATTCATATATTAAAAAAGAAGAAAGAGGTAAAATTGAAGACCTAACTGCACACACTTGGAGGAATTGGAAAAATAACAACAAACTAAACCTAAAGGAGATAGAAAGAAGGAAATAACAAAGATTAGAGCAGAACTAAATGAAATAGAGAATAAGAAAACACTGGAAACAATAAACAAAATCAAAAGCTGGTTCTTCAAGAATATCAATAAAATTGACAAACCCTTAGCCTGACTAACAAAGAAAAAGAGAGAACAGATGCAAATACATAAAATAAGGAATGAGCAAGGGGATATCACTACTGACCCCACAGAAATAAAGGGTATCATAAGAGGATACTTTGAAAAATTATATGCCAACAAGAATGATAGTTTAGAGGAAATGGACAAGTTTCTAGAAACCCACAAACAGACTACATTGATGAAAGAAGAAATAGATGAACTCAACAGTCCAATTACAAGTAAAGAGATAGACTCAGTCATCAAAAACCTCCCAACCAAGAAGAGCCCAGGACCAGATGGCTTCACAGCTGAATTCTACCAAACATTCCGGAAAGAGCTAACACCAATTCTACTTAAGCTCTTCCAAAAAATAGAAATAGAAGGAATATTGCCTAACTCATTCTATGATGCCAACATTACCCTAATACAAAAACCAAATAAAGATACCACAAGAAAGGAAAATTACAGGCCAATTTCTCTAATGAACCTAGATGCTAAAATCCTCAACAAAATACTTGCTAATCACATTCAACAACATATCAAAAGGATTATACACCATGACCAACTGGGTTTCATCCCGGGTATGCAAGGATGGTTCAATAGAAGAAAATCAATCAATGTAATACACCACATAAACAGATTGAAAGAAAAAAACCACGTGATCATCTCTATAGATGCAGAAAAAGCATTCGACAAAATACAGCACTCTTTCCTCATAAAAACACTACAAAAGATAGGAATAGATGGAAACTTTCTGAATATGATAAAGGGTATATATGAAAAACCCAAAGCTAACATCATTTTCAACAGTGAAATCCTAAAAGCCTTCTCTCTGAGATCGGGAACTAGACAAGGATGCCCACTATCACCACTCCTATTTAACATTGTCTTAGAAGTACTTGCATGAGCACTGAGACAAGAAAAGGACATAAAAGGCATCCAGATTGGTAAAGAAGTAAAAATTTCATTATTTGCAGATGACATGATCCTATACATAGAAAGCCCTGAGAAATCTACAACAAGGCTTCTAGAACTTATAAAGGAGTTCAGTAATGTTGCAGGCTATAAAATCAATGCTCAAAAATCAGTAGCATTTCTATACACCAATAACGAGCAAACTGAGGAGGAAATCAGGGGGAAAATACCATTTACAATAGTAACTAAAAGAAGCAAATACCTAGGAATAAATTTAACTAAAGATGTAAAGGACTTATATACAGAAAACTATACAACACTGTTAAAGGAAATTAAAGAAGATTTAAATAAATGGAAAAATATTCCCTGTTCATGGATTGGAAAACTAAACATCATCAAGATGTCTATCCTACCGAAACTAATCTACAGATTTAATGCAATCCCAATAAAAGTCAACATTGTATTTTTAAGGAACTGGAAAAACTAACCACAAAATATATTTGGAGAGGCAAGAGGCCCCGAATTGCGGAAGACATATTGAAAAAGAGAAATGAAGTTGGAGGTATCACGTTACCTGACTTTAAAACATACTACAAATCTACAGTGACCAAAACTGTGTGGTATTGGCACAAGGATAGACCTAGTGACCAATGGAACCGGATTGAGAGTTCTGATATAGATCCTTGCATATACAGTCATCTGATATTTGACAAGGCCATGAAGCCCACTCAGTTGGGAGAGAATGGCCTCTTTAACAAGTGGTGCTTGGAGAACTGGATATCCATATCCAAAAGAATGAGAGAAGAATACCATCTCACACCCTATACAAAAATCAACTCAAGATGGATCAAAGATCTAAATATAAGAGCCAAAACCATAAAGACCTTGGAAGATAATGTAGGGAAGCATCTACAGGACTTTGTAATAGGAAATGGTTTCATGAACTTCACAGCCAAAGCACGAGCAGCAAGAGAAAAAATAGATAAATGGGATCTCATCAAAATTAAAAACTTCTGCACCTCAAAGGATGTTATTAAGAAAATAAAAGGGCAGCCTACCCAATGGAAAAAAATATTTGGCAACCATATATCTGATAGGAACCTAATATCCTGCATATATAAAGAAATCTTACACCTTGAAAATAAAAGGATAAACAACCCATTTAAAAAAAATGGGCAAGTGACCTGAAAAGACACTTCTCCAAGGAAGAAATACAAATGGCTAAAAGCACGTGGAAAAATGCTCAACATCGCTTGCTATCAGGAAATGCAAATCAAAACTACAATGAGATACCATCTTACACCCATTGAATGGCAGCTATTAAAAAAAACAGCAGACACTATATGTTGGAGATGATGTGGAAGAATAGGAACCCTCATCCACTGCTGGTGGGACTGCGGTATGGTCCAGCACTGTGGAGGACAGTTTGGCGGTTCCTCAGAAAACTAACAATAGATCTTCCATATGATCCAGCAATTCCACTGCTGGGTATATACCCAGAAGAACTGAAAGCAAAGACACAAACAGATATATGCACACCAATGTTCATAGCGGCATTGTTCACCATTGCCAAAAGTTGGAATCAGCTCCGGTGCCCATCAACAGACAAATGGATAAGCAAAATGTGGTACATACATGCAATGGAATATTACTCAGCTGTAAGAAGGAATAAAGTGCTAACACATGGAATAACGTGGATGAATCTTGAAGACCTTATGTTGAGTGAAGCAAGCCAGGCACTGAAGGATGAACAGTATATGACCTCACTGATCTGAACTGAGGAAAGTGAGCAGTCTCTGAGAACCATTGTCTGAAAGATAGGTTAACAAGGGAGAGAAAGAGAAGAGCAGGCTTTGAGCCATCACCCCTATGGACATAATCTATGGTAAAGGGATAGAGTATAGTTGCATATTGAAGAATAGGACAGATGGGTAGTGATATTACTGGGTTTGGTGGTGCAGCATTGACAGGTGGGTAGATTAGAAAGGGCAGGTTCAAATACCCAGGGCATGTAACTATGAATCTTGACATTCCATGAGTCAAGACAGGGGAGTGTCATATTCCCCAGGGGGGTGGGGAGGAAGGAACAGTTAAGATCTAATGGGGTATTTAGTGGTCATGGGAACGGTTTTTCATTACCTTACAGTAATGGACACAGGACATGGTAAATATCATCAAAACTTATTAAACTGTATCGTCTAAATTGTAAACTACATTGTAAATCATTGACAATGTTTAGTTGCTATATTTTGCTATCTGTATAACAGTTATAACAATGCTAACATCAAAAAAAAAAAAAAAAGGGAGGGTTTAATACCGGGTGGGGAAGAGGGGGTGGTTTGGTATCTGGGAGTCTCTGGTACTCCATGTGTGACTTTGCTGTGACCTAAAACTTCTTTGAAAATTAAATGAAAATTTGGGAGACGATGGGGATTGAGAGGGGGAAGGTGTCACGGCACACCGGACATCCAATAGCACAGTGATAAAAGGAAAAAAAAGAATATCTATTGCTCTCTCTCTCTATATATATATATATATATATTTTTTTTTTTTTTAAGGCATTTCTTTTGCTTTTTTCCCCATTTTTTTTTGAATGTCCCAATCCGCTAATTATATTTTGTTTTGTTTTGTTTTTTGTTTGATTGTTTGTTTGGTTGGTTGGTTTTTTTTTTCTTTTTTCCCTGAGTTTCCTTATGTTTGTCTGTTGCATGTAAGCTTATCATTGTTGTTTTTTTTTCCTATTAAGTGTATTTAATTATTTTATGAACTACATGTTCATGGAAGATTTGGGTCACAGAGGGTTACAGTGGGTACTGCAGGGGATTATTGGTGGGGGGATTCTGGGAGGGGGGATTCATGGGAGTAAGTTCATCCAAATATACATGAAAGATATACAAAATTGTTCAAAAGATCAAAGGATGGGGCATGGTCATGGTGGGTGGACAATCACACAATAAATGAGGGAATCTGAATTCTTAGCCTGGAGAGCTCTGCCACATTCTCCAAGGGAGCAGCAACAGTCCTCTGAGTGCAGGGACAGAGTCTGTCAAAAGAAGATGGCCCACTGATGAGTTCTTTTTATTGATGACTACCCTTATGAGTCTTTGCTCTTGTAACTGAAACTTAGCTTACTGTAATGGGGTGCCTAAGGGTTGCCACCTGACAGCCTCCTTGTTGCTCAAATGTGGCCTCTCTCAAAGCCAAACTCAGCATATGAACGCATTACCTTCCCCCCAACGTGGAACATGACTCCCGGGGATGAGTCTCCCTGGCAACGAGGGATTAATACCAAGTGCCAATTGGCAACACAACTGGAAAAAGACCCTGAATAAAAGGGGGAAAGGTAAAGACAAATGAGTTCAAGTGGCTAAGAGACTTCAAAGAGAGTCGGGAGGTCATCCCAGAGGTAACACTTACCCACACTTCAGTAGGAGCTCATAGAACATCAAAGTGCATATCACCCCACACAGAGGGGCTCCGGAGAGCTCTGGAGACACCCAGGTCCCATATAAGGAGGGAAATCCCCAGAGACTGATGCCTTATCAGTGGGCTCTATTTGGGAATCTGTGCTCCTGAGAGTGACAGAATTGGACTCAAATAAGTCCTCCCTGCACATTCAAACCTATATGTGATGCTGGAGTTTTTAGGTATACTTCCAGAGACTGGAGCCTCTGGCCTACCTATGTGCCAGGTGTGCGTGGAATCTCGGTGGAGCTGCAACTCCTACCCTACAGCTCAATGGACTCATCCAAGTCACCTGGCGAGGAGACAATGATGGGCAATGGCCATCCCAGGGAATGGAGAGGGCCTGCATCCGCAGGCAGGATCATCCCACCCACAATATCCATGGGATATAAGCCCTCTCTCACTTGGAGGTGGAGTGGTCATCACCATCCCGGTCCCCTCAGGATTGGGGGAAGAACTATGAACTAGAGAGGACTTGATCGTATTCTGTTGTACACATATGGTGATTCTAGCAATGGAAGAAATTATAACAGTGAGGTGGAGCCAGTGGCCACTGGACACTTTCGGGGCAGGGAGGGGATGTGCAGTTGAAATAAAGGGGCTTTTTTGGGATTTGGAGGTTGTCCTGAGTGCCGTTGTGGCAACGGATGTAAGCCATTTTAAATCAGCACACACCATTCAGATCGGTGTGGGAGAGAGTGTGGTCTACGATGTGAACTGTGGTCTATGGTTGATGGCAAGGCCCCAGGATGTGTAAGTCCATAGAGGGTGATGGGCCACACTTGTGGGAGATGTTTGTGTGGGATGTGGTGGGAGGTGTGGGAGGTGGGGAACATGGGAATCCCGGTAGGTTCCGTTTAATATTTTAGGTAATCTAAGCACCTCTTAAAATAAATATATATATTTATATGATATATATATGTGACTATATCTTAATAAAACTACTTTGAAATATATATATAACATATATATATAACATTTTTGCAAGTAAATGCACATATATGCATATATATTTATATATCATTTTACAAATATTGGTATGTATTGTGAAAATTTTAATTTTTACCCACAATAAAAAACAAATAAGTTAAAAAAAAAATGAATTGGATATAACAACATGGATGAACCTGGAGGACATTATGTTGAGTGAATCAAGCCAGACCCAAAAGGACAAATACTGTATGATTGTGCTATTATGACCTAAATATATTGTGTAATCTTTAAGTTAATAAATTGAATATAGGTCACCAGAAAATAGAATGAGTTTAGAGAATGGAAAGCTGAGGGTTAATTAGTGCAGAATTGGTAAAATGGTTGTGTGTTAATCTTTGAAAATGAGTAGAAAATGTAAAAGCATATCTTAGTGTTTGTAAGTAGTAGTGCTATTATATGGGTATGAGAGTGGTTGAAAGGGAGAGTCTAAGGTCATGTAAATTACTAAAAGGAAAGCTAAAATAATGTAACATGGGACTGTATAGCATAGTAAAACCTCCTGTGAAATATGATTATAGGTAATATTGCATATATAAGACTGTTTTTGAAACTGAACAAATGTATGTTAATGTTACAAAATGTGAATATCAGACCCCTCCCCCCCAAAAATATATTATGCTAAGTGAAAGAAACCAGACACAAAGTACTATATATTGTATGATTCCTTTTATTTAATATGTAAATATAAATCAATTTATAAAGATGAAACAAGATTAGTGGTAATATAGGGCTGTGGAAGGATAGAGGGATTAAGAGGTGACTTTTAAGGGGTGTGGAGTTTTTCTTTTTAGAGTAATGAAATTGTCCTAACATTGTTTTTGGTGATGGATACATAACATTATGATTATACTAAAAGCCATTGATTATACAGTTTGGATAGATTGTACGGGATGTGACTATATCTTAATAAAACTACTTTGAAATAAATAAATAAATATGAAAAAATAGCCAAAATAGCAGCTATGTATGTACAGCAGGGGAAGCATAGAGAAATTGAGAGAACAAAAAAGACAACTGTATAGAGCAATAATTATGAATCTATGTTAATGGGCACACAATGTATAAAGATGTAATTTGTGAGAATAGCAGCATAAAGGAGGAAAGATAGAACTATATAGGAACAAATAGTTGTATTGAAATTAAGTTGTTATTAATATGAACTAGATTGCTATAAATTAATATATTAAATAATCCCCTGGGCTACCACAAAGAAATTAATTTTAAAACTATGAATGATATAATTCATAATTTCACGGCAATAAAGGAATTATAATGAGGCACTATAAAATAGCTAGTACATAAGAGAAGGGAGGAATGAGGAACAAAATTCAGAGGAACAAAAATGTATAAGACATAGAAAACAACTAGCAAAATAACAAAAGTAATCCTACCTTATTAGTAACTACATTAAATCAAAATGGATCAAAACATTCCATTTAAAGGAAGAGATTGGTAAAATGGATTGTAAAAATGATCTAACTATGCGCTGTCTGTGATGGTTAAGTTCATGTGTCAACTTCGCTAGATTAAGCAAGCATTTGTCTGACTGTTTCTGTGAAGGTATTTTGTGGATTTAAATCATTAATCAGTTGATTCCATCTATGATTACATCTACAATCTGCAAAGGAGATTGCCTTCAGCAATGAGAGAAGTCTCATCCAACCAGTTTAAGGCCTTAAAGGGAGACCTGATGATGTCAGCAGTCAGAAGAAAAGAGAGAATTTCTATCTCTACTTCAGGCAGACAACTTCTCCTGGGGAATTCATTGTAACCTTCATAAGAATCCCCAACTTGCCACCTGCCCTACAGAAATCAGACTTGCCAATCCCTGTAGTCACATGAGCCAATTTTTCACATCAGGTCTGTTTCTCTGGAGAACCCCAACTGATACTGATTTAGTACCAACAGTGGTTCTTGAGAAACAGAGTCTAAAGGATGACACTTCTGAGTTGGTTCTGGGGTTTGGGGAATTAGTTCTCTAATCTGATTATATTGAAAGCCACTAATGACTCTATTTCCAGTGATCAAGATGGCATTGATAGTCCATGGCTTGAACTGACAATAGAAATACACAAAATATCACCATTATATGCTCAAATGCTTATAAGAGGCAAACTCTGGATGATAGTGCATTTGATACCTTAACAGAGTTTTGTGGAGTTAAAAAATTATAATGATGTTGGTTGGTTGATCCTAGGGACACTGGACACAATTGTTAAAGAAAGGGGTGAGGTCAAGGCTTCAAATTCCCAGTTCAAGCACCATGAAGAATATGAAAGTTTCTATGTGTGCCTTGGAAGAAACTCATTTCTAATAACTGAAGACTTGAGATTTCTGAAAAACAGACCCAAAGTCTTATTGTTTGAATGGCTAAATTAAAACATGAATTGAATTCTGAATCTTGAAGTCTGTCTGCTGTTAAAATGAGGGTATATTTAGGCAAGGAATGGGGACATATGGACTGATAATGATGATGGGGACTTTGAAATCCTAAATTCTGCTGACTCTTCTTTGCCCGATAAATTATAATGGTCTGCCCTGAGGAAACAGTCATCCTACCTCCACTTGAAAAGATTAACCCTGTTGTGCCTGATAAACCTATGAACACCTCCCCCTGATGAAACAACCTTCACACTTCCATCTGAAGCGATTAATCTTGTTTCACCAGATGAAACTTAATGGAAAACTCTGGCTTGCAAGATGCAGCTATTCCTCTCATGACCCACCCTCTGAACCCCTCTTTTATTCTAGACCAATAACTAAACTTAAGTCCCAACAGACCATGAAAGGTGAGGTACAATGTGTGACCCATGAGGAGGTGTGCTACGCTCCAAAAGAACTACATGATTTTTCCAATTTATATAGACAGAAATCAGGGGAATATATGTGAAAATGGATATCAAGGGTGTGAGATAATGGTGGAAGGAATATAAAATTGGATCAGGCTGAATTTATTCAGAAGGACTGACTAAGAAGATATTCTGGTTTCAGTGTTGTAGCTTGAGGAGTTAGAAAGGGCTCCAAAAATTTCTTCAGTTGGTTGGCTGAAACATGGACCAAAAGGTGCCCTATGTTATCTGAAGTTGAAATGCCAGAATTACCCTGGTATAATGTGGATGAGGGGATCCAAAGGCTTAGAGAAACTGGAATGGTAGAGTAGATTTAGCATGTAAGACATGCACACCTACCCCAGGAATGTCCAGAGGACACACATTGCACCAGGACTGTGAACAATAAATCTATGCAAGCAGCTACATCATCTCTGAAAAGCTCTGTGTCACTCTTCTTTGTAAGTAGCTATTACTGTGGGAACTGCTGCCACTGAATTTGGATCATTAAACACAATGGGGAAGATCAGATCTCTCCTTGGCAGGGACCAAGTCTCAGCACTTCATTGTCAAAGACAAGATATGTGTGGCTACCACAATGGACAGCACAGTTAAAGCAGTAATCAGAATAGTCTGATTTGCAGAGACCTATAGCATTGGCTTGTAAATCATTTGGTAACTAGAAGTAAAGAGATGGGCAGTCTACTAAATTCTTACTAGATCCAAATAAACAGAAAAGTTCTAGGTCAAGTGAACAAAAGTATAACTTGAATCCCAAAAACAGAGCCATGACCTTTCAATCAGTTCAGACTTGAAACAATTTAAAGACCTAGAACCCCTTTAATGAAGGAAAGGACCCTGCTACACTGATAAAAATTTAAAATGTTAATCACCCTCTCAGTATTCCCCAAAGGGACTTACAACCTTTTACCACAGTGACTGTGCACTGGGGAAAAGGAAATGATCAGACATTTCATGGATTACTAGACACTGGCTCTGAATTGACATTAATTCCAGAAGACCAAAAATATTACTGCAATCCATCAGTCAGAGTAGAGACTTATGGAAGTCATGTGTTCAATGAAGTTTCAGCTAGGTCCTTCTCACAGAAGGTCCAGTGAGCCCATTCCATAGTTATTTTTCCAATTCCAAAATGTATAGTTGGAATAGACATACTCAGCAACTGGAAGTATCCCCAAACTGATTCCCTGACTTATGGAGTGAGGGCTATTATAACAGAAAGGTCAAGTGAAAACCACTATAACTGCCTTTCCCTAGAAAAGTAGTAAATCAGAAACAATACTACATACTTGGAAGGAAGGTGGAGATTAGTGCCACCACCATCAAGGACTCAAAAGATGCATGCATGGTGAATCCCACCATATCCCCATTCAGCTCTCCTATTTGGCCTGTGCCAAATGACAGTGGAATATTTTAAATTTAATCAGATTTCAGATGTGGTATCATTGTTTGAGCAAATCAACACATTTCCTGGGAACTAGCATGCAGCTACTGAACTGGTAAGTGTTTTTTCTCAATATTTGTTAGTAAAGACCACCAGAAGCCATTTGCATTCAGCTGGCAAGGCCAGCAATACACCTGTACTCAGCTACATCAGGGATATATCAATTCTCCAGTCCTATGTCATAATCTAATCTGCAGGGAACTTTACTGCCTCTCCCTTCCAAAAGACATCACACTGATTGTATTAGTCAGCCAAAGGGGTGCTAATGTTAAATACCAAAAATGGGTTGGTCTTTATAAAGGGTATTTATTTGGGGTCGAAGTCCACAGATACCAGGCCATAAAGCATTAAGTTTCTTCTCTCACCACAGTCCATCTCCACGTGTTAGAGCAAGACAGCTGCCGGCGTTTGCCAGGGTTCAGGCTTCTGGGGTTCCTCTCTTCCGGGGCTGCGTTTCTTTCCAGGCTTACCTCCTGTTTCCTCCACAAGGTCAGCTGTAGACGATCAGGCGAAGGGCTTGCTTCTCTTCTGGGGCCTTCTTTCCAACATCAAAACTGCTTCTCAAAAGACTGCTTCAACTGTCCTTTGCCTTGCCTTTTATATTCAATTCCCCACCCACCAACGGGTTGGGCTCAATGCCCTAATCCTAACCTAATCATGCCCAGATTAACAGATCAGTTTACAAGCATGATCCAATTATATTTTTGGAATTCATAATTATATCAAACTGCCACACTGATCTATTGATGATATTGTGTTGACTGAATCTAGTGAGAAAGAAGTAGCAACTACTCTAGTACTTATTGATAAGGCATTTGCATCTCAGAAGGTAGAAGATAAATTCAACAGTTTTATGGTTTTTAAATTTTTTATTCTGGTAACATATATACAACCTAAAATTTCCCTTTTAAACCACATTCAAATACACAATTCTGTGGTGTTAAATATATATGCAATATTTTATTACCATCACCACCATCCATTATGAAAACATTTCCCTCACCCCAAAGAGAAACTCTATACCAATTAAGTATTAATTATACATTTACTATCCCCAACCCAGCCCCGGATAAAGTGTATTCTAGTTTCTGACTCCATGAATTTGCATATTCTAATTTTCTCATATAAGTAGGGGGAAAATACAATACTTGTCCTTTTGTGTCTGGATTATTTCATTCAACATAATGTCTTCAAGGTTCATCCATGCTGTAGTATGATTCAAAACTTTATTATTTACGGTTGAATAACATTCCATTGTATGTATATACCACATCTTGTTTATCCATTAATCAGTTGAATTGACACTTGGGTTAGGACAATCTTTGAGTTCACTGATTCTTTCTTCTGCCACCTCTAATCTGCTGTTGAAACCCTATAGGGAATTTTTCGTATCAGTTATCATGGTCTTCAACTCCTGTATTTCTGTTTTGTTCTTTTTTAGTATTTCTCTCTCTGTATTGATATTCTCATTATTCATTCACCATTTTCACATGTTCCTTAGTTCTTTCTGCTTGTTTGCCTTTATCTCTTTGAGCATATGAAAGTTTGTTTTTTTTAAGTCTTTATGTGGTACATTCAAAGTCTAGTGTTCTTTGTTGATTTTTTTTTTTTTAAGTTTTATCTTATTCCTTTGGAGGATCATCATTTCCTGTGTTTTTGTTTGTCTTGTAATCTTTCACTTCACACTCTACATTTTAATTTTTTAATGTTTTAACTCTGGGGTTTATTCCCTGAACTGATTGTTCCTTAAGATGCATACAATTAATGACATGACAGAGATTCCCTTGAGTGCAGGAGTTGACAAAAACAAACATACTAATGCAAAAAATTCCTTTCACAGCCTTTGCAAATTGGCTCTGCTTTGACTGGTGTTCTTCTTTAGAGTTTAGCCCTCCTATCAAGATCAGTCCAAGGCAGGAGTACAGGGACCTCTCCATCTTTTCTGAGACTGGATCTGTCTTGTCCTGTGTTTGAGCTTCTGACCTTAGGAATTCCACCATTTACAGGAATTCAAATGCCACCTCTACTCCCTAAGAAATAGACTCTGTCCACCCTCCTGCATGCTTTATTGTATTTCTTAAAGCCAGTAACCCTTTGTCCTAGTCTGTTTTTATTTAACTTTTTCTTACACTGCTTTGCCTATGAGCAAGCTACTTCTTCCTGCAAGGCAAGTTCTGGGAGGGTGAGCCAGAGAAGAGTGTCATGGTTTAGTCTTTCATGCTGCCATCTGATAGATTGGTACTGACATACAGGCACACCACTGTGCACATAGAAGTTACTCTGATCCCTCCAGAACAGGGCCAAGGGCCCATAATGAGAGCACAGGCCAGCTTGACACTATACCAGAGGGGCCAGGAGTTTCTCCACCATTTTTAAGTTCCATTTTCATTATTTGGCAATCATTCAGTTATTGCAAACCTTTAATTGTTTTCTGGAGTTTTGAGGAAGATGGTTCTGCCAGTTTTTGCTAGTTGTTCAAAGATTCTGTGGGGAAATAGAACCTTGGAATGTCTTACACTGTCGTCTTAGTCAACCAGAAACCAATAATATTGTTTTCATAAGTAATTTCTCTCTTGTTCTAGTTTCTTAGTTCATGAGAATAATAAAATAATTTATAATCCCCTTAACCCCCAAAATCTCAGTAACTTATTCACAACCAGCTGTACAAAGCTCTTTTCTATAGCTATATAAAATCTGCATATTTTAATGTGTAACTTGTGGTAATCATACCACCATTCAAATTTATATTGAAACATGTACTCACACAAATGCATATTTCTATCAATAGTCAAGAAGTGATGTGTCAAGACACAGATGTCACTGGTATCATATGGTTTCCATGGTTGCAATTCTAGGGACATATGCTTTGTATAGATTACTAACTGTAGGTAGACAAATGTCTAGGAAGGAAGGAAGTGAAGGAAGGAGTGTAGGATGATGAAAGGAAGGAAGGCTTTCAGCTTCTCAAATGACTGTTAACACAAAACTTAAAAGTTATATTTTGCATTTGGAAAAAGAAATCCATCAGAAAAGAAGAAATACCAAAGCCGTAACATATCAAGCAACAAGCTATTCCTACAGCAACACCAATTTATAAATTTAAATTTTAATTTTAATAGGAAAAATCAATGTACATGAAAGAAGAAAGCGCTAAAACACACTCGTGCTCTAGCACATTGTTAGATGACAAAGCAGCAAAAGGGGATGCTAATTGAAATCTCCAAAGTGAAATGTACATGAGTTTTCCCATCTCCTTCCTTCAGGACTATCATCCAGCATTCCCTTAAGAGATTATGATGCTCCAAATGTTTTTAGAAGTTTAATAATCAAAATGGTTTTGGGGAACAAAAGGAATCACAGTTCTTCCATCTGGCGTCTTTTGTTGGATATGGAGTGAAGAGGCTTGGAAATACCTTGGAGGTATGAACACCCTTTCCCTTCTCAGCCAATCCTTCAATTTAGAGTAGTCCTTGAGGAGGAAAGCGGAGAGACAGCCTGCAAGTCCTCGTGATGGGCATTTCCTGGCAGAGGAGACTCTGAGCTTGCAAGAACTGTCCTTCCCAGGTGCAGCTGAAATCAAAGATTAATCAAAGAGAAGAAATGGGTGGACTAAAGGCATTTGCCACCTGGTTGGTGATCTGAAGCCCACATTTGAGTGAGTTAAGGTCTACCAGGAAAGGCCTTTTTGTCTTTTCTGTGGTGGTAGCCCAATAACCTAGATCAATATTTGCTACATAGTAGCTGCTTAGTAAATATTTTTGATTGCAGAATGAACTGCAGAGCTAATGTATTGCATCTAACTGTAGTACAAATACTGGTATCACATCATAAGGAAAATGTGGAGAGCAAACCAGATCACCAGGGCCAGGTGCCCTTGAGGCAGTGTAAATCCACAGCCTAGAAGGGTCCAGTTATCAGGGATCAAATAGCATGGAGGCTGAGAATCTTGAGGGCTGAAGTCGGTCTGACCTATTGCCTCCAGGCAGTAGGACTTCAGTCCATTGCACCCTGGAACAGAAAGTGTGTCCATTTACAGGCTGAAAAAAAAATGACACTGTTGGTAGTTCATCTCTAGATCAGTTACCTTTTAAACTAAACTGGCTTTAGCCTTTAACTAAACATTTTAAAATTTTGCCTTTCAACTTTTGTTTTGCAGACAATAAGGATTCCAAAAAGACACAATAATTTGCAAGAAAGAAATGTCACACATTGTCCCACCCTTTTCTTTGATCATTATCTGAAGCTTTCACTCAATGATATTAACATATGTGTTTATTGTTTCACTACTTTTCTCTCCCTGTAACATTTTAAATCTTTACTTTCACTCAATCACAAGAACATTCTTTTCAGTGTTTCCAACATTAGAAAAGAAAAAAACC
>JAKSZT010004976.1:4436798-4503307 GCA_026826555.1 Tolypeutes matacus
CACATTTGAGCAACAAGGAGGCTCTCAGGTGGCAACCCTTAGGCACCCCACAACTGCAGGCTAAGTCTCATTTACAAGAGCAAAAACTCACAAGGGTAGTCATCAATTAAAAAAAACAAAAAAAAAACAAAAAAAAAACACATCAGTGGGTCATCCTATTTTGACAGGCACTGTGCCTACACTCAGAGGACTATTGCTGCTCCCTTGGAGATTGTGGCAGAGCTCTCCAGGCTAGGAATTCAGATTCCCTCATTTATTGTGTGATTATCCACCCATCATGACCCTGCCCCATCCCCCGATCCTTTGAATGATTTTGTATATCTTTCATGCATATTCGGTTGAACCAATCCTCACGAACCCCCCCCCAGACACCCTCCCCCCAATAATCCCCCGCAGTACCCATTGTAACCCTTCTGTGATCCAAATCCTCCATGAACATTTAGTCCATAAAATAATCAAATACACTTACTAGGAAAAAGAAACAAGTGTGTTCTTTCATGGGTTCTGTTCATTCAGCAACTATTTGTAGGATATGCACAAAGTTCAAGGCAGAGAGCAAAGGCTTCTAGCGAAAGAACAAACAAGTCCTGAAACCCTAGTAGGCTTTCCCCAGGCCAGAGAAGTGGATGGACAACAGAGGTGGTGCAACTTCAAGGTTTCCAAACTTATTTCCCCCCATTCCTCAACATAAGCCCTTTATTCTTGAAATGGGGATAATAATGGTGGGAACTCCATAGGGGTATTTGGAAATAAAATGAATTCATAAAGGTAAAGCACTTGGGACTGTGCAAAGCACATAGTAAGTGTTTGAAAACTGTTAGCTATTTTTAAAGAACTGTACCTTTGATTCTAATATTCCACCTTCCAGGTTCTCCTTTGCCCCACCACTCCAGGAAGGAGACGCTGTTTTATCTTTCCCATGGCACTTTGGAATGAGTTTGAAACGTGTCTTTTCTGCTTCAGTCATCTAAGACTCAGCGTTCTTCCAATTGCAAGGTTCTTGGTGCAGGTGGTTGGAGTAAGGCTGGGTCCATGAGTTCTTGAGGACTGAGCAAAGGATATGTGGAGATGGCTCCTACAAACTCAGCAGAGCCATTCATTCAATAATCGGAATTTGGTGTTAAATCATTGGTAGCTTGAAACGGGCCATGGTGCCATGGTAGGATTTACACCATGGAAACTGGTAGATGCTACCAATCAGAGCTTTAGTGTTGCTGTTTTGGATTGTTTTGAGGGCCAGCTTACCAGCTGTCTTGACCCTGTGTTGCACTCCTCCCCATAATTCTTCACCCAGTGATATTCTCCTTTTGCCTGTTCTATGCTTCACTACCACTCTAGCTCCTGAGCTATGGAAGCTATATATCTTAGACACTGATTTTTCAGGCCCTGCTTTGTCCCCTGGAAAATCTGGAGTGGGGGCTCTTTAAATCTAGAAGCAAAGCAACCATTCATCTCCAATCCCTACAAGCAGAACAAAGAAGCCTGGAGGCTAGGAAGTGAGGAGTGGGGGATATGTACTCCACAATGGAAAAAAGAGATCCCATACCTCCCAACAGTCTTAAGAACTGGACCAGTATCCAGCTTTGGACCCAAAGCTTGATACAAGGACTTCATAAGAGACATGAATAAGGGAGTTATCTTCTTATACCAGACATTTCCCAGTGGTGGACTCTGTTTCTTGAGAGGAATTTGCATCTCTGGAGAGCTGTTCCCATTTCCAAAGGAACCTATCAAAGGAGATCAGAAAAGAGCTGAACAATACAATGGAACATATATTTGCAGCATTCTCCTTCTTGTGTGCCCCTGGGTGAATTACTCTAACCCTCCACTCCTGGATGTCATTTTCCCACATCACACAAAAGTGCTATCAAGACACTTTCATTGTCTCAATTTGTCTACAATCTTTATTTTAAATCTCCAGTTTTAATCCATCATTTGTGCAGTTCAAAATATTTGACACTTTTTCCCTTGCTCAAAATAGAGGGAAATTTTTACAGTACAAATTTGAATAGGAACACTGCCTATTCATCTGCCTGAACATCAGTGAGGACATGTCTCCAATTTTCATTTGAGGATAAAAAAAGAAAATGGGTTTTTGAAGGGATATAGTCAAAAGTTAAGTCTCATTGTGATTGTTTTATTTTTACCTGAATATGTGGGTACTTTAAATGAATTAGCCAGACCATCATGTTCAGAGTCTCTTCCTTTCTTCAACTCCCCTGTAAGTTACAAACTTAAACAATCTGCTGAGCCCAATGCCTTTCTCAGCCGATTTGGAGAGATGGTGCAGCAATGCAGTTTCACTATTTGTCTCAACATAGGCTCGTTCATCCAGAGCCACCTCACTGCGGCCATCCAGGCCTGGCCAGCTGGTGCCTACACGCACAGGGAAACTACTGAATTATTCCTGGCAAAGCCTCTGTGGTCACAGAAGTCCCGGACCTCGATCAGGTGTGGAAGTTTCAGAAACTACACAAGCAGGTACATTTTTTGTTCCAGAGGTCTA
This sequence comes from Tolypeutes matacus, assembly GCA_026826555.1. NCBI lineage: Eukaryota > Metazoa > Chordata > Mammalia > Cingulata > Chlamyphoridae > Tolypeutes > Tolypeutes matacus. The sequence goes on from JAKSZT010004976.1 coordinate 4,439,305, forward strand.
CACAGTTTTGTAATTTCCTCAGTATATTTTTGTACCCGCTGCCAAGAGGACCAGAGTTGGAAGGCAGGGTCTCTGCCCCTAGGCAGCCTCACGTGTTCTTTTTTTTTTTTTTTTTAAAGATTTTATTTATTTATTCATTTATCCCCACCTTGCTGCTTGTGCTCGCTGGGTCAGCTATCCAGGCCGTGCGGGTGGGCTTGCCTTCACCAGGAGGCCCCAGGAACCGAACCCGGGGCCTCCCATATGGTAAATGGGAGCCCTACTGATTGAGCCACAGCCGCTTCCCATCACGTGTTCTTTAGCCATCGAAACTCCCATCTGGAAAAAAGGACTGTTGGCTTTGGTAGGAGATTCTTTGGTGAATAAAGGACTGTTGGCTGCATAGAGGGTTTCTTTGGTCTGTTTTGTTATGTGAGAGAGACTCGCCCTAACTCCTTCCCATCCATCACAGGCTCCTCCCACATGCCCCAGTAACCTTCTAGCAGTTCCTCTCCCTGAGCAGATGTCCAACGGTCGTGGGCCCTTTCCGTTTAAGTGAAGCCTTCCCCTATTCTCACATCCATTCAACCAGGAAATGAAACAAACAAGGAAGTTTTGGATGCCTCCTTGGTTTATCTAGGCCTGTACTCCAGAGGAAGGCACATGAAAAATTAGTCTTGAATTTGATTTAAAACAGAATTGTTTCTTCAAAGTAATCAGGTCCTCAAATGCTGTAGAAATCAAGTAAAATTAGCTTTTATCACATGATCCTGCTAGGCTAAACTCTTTTTGAGGCAGTTATACTAAAATCTTGGCTGATCTTGAGATTTTTAACTGTTATTTAGCAAATTGATAAGAGAAAATAATCTACATTAAGTACCTTTGGTTAAAAGTAACTGCAAGCAGCCATGTCTAATTTATGTTTAAGAGGGGAACAGGAATTTATTGGGGGGGGGGGGTAGATATCATGGAGCTCACAGCCTGGATGGGAGACCAGAGAATCAAATGGAAACAAAAGAGGACCCAGGAGAGGATGCAGGGAAACTCCTAGCATCTAAACAGCAGGAATTAATAGACCACCTCATCTCATCTGTATGTCTTTGGAATTATTGAACTCCAGCTTTTTGTTTCCTGGGTATATTTCTGTTAGAGATTCAATGTGCCAGAAGTGAAAATCTGGGTCAAGCTAGGATCTTGGCCAGCTTGTTGGTTTGTTTTCAGAAAGTGAGAAGAAAGAGCTAGAAGAAGGGACTTTTGGGACTCTACCAGCTTCCATGGTGCCAGAGGGAGTTGTATGGATTTTTCATCACTCCAAGAAGATAGGCCATGGGAGAAGAATATTTCTCCAGACAGGACTTTGTTAGGAAGGAGAAACAGATGGTGGGTAGCCATAACTAGCAATGGCATATGTTCACCAAAACTAGACACTAAACTTTCCAGATTCCCCAGAACCCAAGATTATTTGGAGGATAAATGCAACTTTATGAACTATTAACATCCAATTGCTGATGCTTTATGAAAAAAAAAGGTCCCACTCTCCTTGGCTATAGCAGTCAGTAGGAACATATTTTGTATCTACTGGGTAACAAGCACTCACTAGCCACTTGACTGTCATATTAGACGACTAGCTTTGGGACTGTGCTTAAATAGCAAATGAAAGAGACAAGTATGGAAAAATAAACAGAGGAAAAAAAGTCAAATGGGCTTTGTGAGGCAGGTATAGGGCAGGGATTACAACCAGGACAACAGGGCAAGCCAAAGGGACTTATGGGAGGATAAGGAACTAGTGCTACCATTTTAAAAAGGAAGAATGAGATTCAAGTTTGTGACTGGCCACCCTGAAGGAAGGGTGTACTATGGCTTGGGGGAAGTAGCAAAGGCAGGGAGTATGCAGCTGGGAGTAAGCCATGGATGCAAAAAGAGTGGCTTGACAGAAAGGTAGGATTGGGGGTTGAACCAAAGCTGGGCACTCAATAGGCTAATGAGCAAAAAGATCATGGGGCAAGGAGTTACCAGAAATCCAAGCCCCGTTGAGTCAGAAAGGCAGCTCAAGAGCACTGCATCTCATCAACCCCAGTGAATTAGTGGAGCCCTCCCACTTTACAACTTGGTAAAATTCTCAGCCACAGGAATGTCACACCCTTGTGTTGCCGCAAAACTGGCCATTTGAGGCAGCTACAACAAAACCACAGTGTTCATCATTCCTTTACTCCTAACCTCTGCCAGAAAGGAAAAGAAAAAAAAAAATTGCTGATACTACTATTTTGTCCACTGGATGAAAGTTTCCAAAAAAAATAATAATTAATTTTCTGTGGTGGTGTTAGCCAAAAAAGCAGTGAGGTGCCAGTTTTCCATGATCTTCTTAGATCATCTGGCATCTGTGAACAATGGCTCTGAGGACAAACCCCTGGAGGCCTGTTAAGTTCTGTTCTAAACCCTACTTTTAAAGGTTTCATATCTGGGCTATTCCACAACACAGCAGGTAGAAAACCCAGGATGGAAAATGTCAGGCTGGATACAAGTTTTCTCCACAGAAATACAGCCTTGACATAGCTGAAATCCTTAGAGATCTTTTTCTGTGTAAAGCTTCAAAAACACACCAGCCTTGACTTCAGATGCCTTTTTGACACTCCTCCAGACATATTTAAGAAATGGGTCTAATTTTGAAAGATGTATTTGGGCAAACAACCAAGGCCCAAAAGTAGAATAAGCCATCCTGATTTTATGCAAAAAGAATTTTAAAAAAATAAACACTGCCAAAAATTTCTGAAGGCTTTCACACTGATCTTCCATCAGTTCGTAAAGAGGAGATTTAAGGCAAAATGAGAGAGATGGACGAACTGTCTAACTTGAGGTGTGAGCTCCTCTCCCCTCTCAGTTATTTCTAGACCACTGCTATAAAAGGATACTACATGTAATGGACACAACTCATCTTTGCTTTCAAGGCTTTTAAAACCCATGAAAATTTCCCTTTAAAAAGTAGCACTAATGCTAAAGTTTGCCAGCAAACAGTAAGATAGGTGGGCCCTGCTTCCTGAAACGATCAGCTATATTGCATTTTTTCTAAGTCCATTTTTTTCCCTAGTTATCTTTTCTAAACAGATTGCTTTAAAGATACAGCTATTAACTGGTTGGATGGGAGTCAGGAGTTAAACATGGAGAAAGGCCACAATAAAGTATATTTTTAAAATTGTAAGAACGAAAAAAAAACTTTAAAAGAGAAATTTCAGTCACTCCATTGAGTGCCTACTATGCAAAGGAACAATGCTGGGCATTGAAAAGAATTTTTTAAAAAAGCAAGTACTTTCAAGAAGCACAATATAGGTTATGAAATGAGATATATGTGTGTGATAAAAACATATTTGTGTATTTATATACATATATGTATAACATGATGGACAAGTATCAAATGCAAGAGGATGGTCGGTACCATTTACTGAGCCGACTAAGGGGCAGTTACCCCTTTCTATACTTGAGCTGTTTGTAGCAGGCACTGACTGTCCCTCCACCTGAAGTTCCCATGCATGCCAACCCACCTTACTGCCTGCACTTGCAGTTCTCCACTGAGGACTTTTTCAGGCCACAGGAGCACACTCGGTCCCTCACTAGGCTGGCTGGATATGCGAAGGGTTAACATCCTGGGAGCAGTCCTCCACCAACAAGAAACAAGAGTTAGTGGATAAATACATGTTTACTCACCTGTCAGTGACACAACTCTGAGGAAGGTTTTGGACACCTCAGGCCTACTCTGCAGTGTCTCCCTGAGCTCCCCAGTGGGCTTGAGCCCCCGCTGCCTACAGTGGTCACTTGCTTATTAACACATCCCTTACCAGTTTTCTCCCCTCCCTGTCTCCCTTCCCCCACTGCCCTGCTGGGGTTTCCTGGGATCACCTCCCCAGTTAACTGCTTGAACATAAATCCTGGTCACAGGATCTGCTTTGAGGGGAACCCAAATTAAGACAACCATTTACTCCTCACAGCAACTCTATAAGTTAGAGTTTTACAGAGGAGGAAACTGAGGCTGAGGTTTTTTTTTTTTTTTTTTTTTTTTGTATTCTTTTTTAAGTTTTTTTATTGTGGGTAAAAATCAAATTTTTCACAATACAAACCAATATTTGTAAAATGATATATAAATATATATGCATATATGTGCATTTGCTGGCATAAATGTTATTTTATATATATATATATTTTTAAAAGATGCTTTGATTACATAAATGTCACACAAAAATTACAGGGATTCCCATGTTCCCCTCTTCCCACACCTCCCATAACACCCCACATAAACATCCTTCATTAGTGTGGCACATCACCTGCAATGGATATACACATCCTGGGGCTTTGCCACTAAGCATGGCCCATAGTTCACATTGTAGACCACACTCTCTCCCACACAGTTCTGCATGGTATATGCTGATGTAAAATGGCCTATATCTGTCATTGTAATGCCACTCAGGATAATTCCCAAGTCCTGAGAAAGCCCCTGTATTACAACTGCCAAACTGAGGCTTTAACAAAACTAAACACAAAAACAAAAACTCTCCCAGCCTTTCTATCTCCAAGAGGGAGGCCAGAAAGACCAACCAGGAGGTGAGAGTTATTAAAGGAATTCCCTACTGGTCACCATCTATCATACGCATTTTCTTCCTCATACTTATCCACTGTAATTATATGTTTATATAGGACTTATTTCATTGTTTATCATGTTTCACAAGACCCTACCTATATTTTTCACCATTCTACAAGGTCTGGTTAATAGTAGATCAATCAGTATTTGCTAAATTACTGCGTGAATGAAAATATCTCAATGTGAAAAGAAAGAAATTTAGACATTTTCCCATAAACAGGTTCTTGATATTTAATGAAAACTAAAATTGAAAATATCATATATATATAAAATCTTTAAGATTTAGCTCAATAAAAAACTGAGGAGCAGATGTGGTTCAAGCGGTTGAGTGCCTGCTTCCCAAACGGGAGGTCCCAGTTTTGGTTCCCAGTACCTCCTAAAAAAAAAAAAAAAAAAAACAGCAAGCAAACAAACAAACAAAAAAACAACTCAGGGGAACCGATATGGCTCAATGGTTGAACGCCAGCTTCCTATATATGAGGTCCTAGGTTCAATCCCTGGCCCCAGTAACAAAAACAAAAACAAAAACAACTGAACCACCAGCTTCTATGTAAAGAATTTCAAAAATTAAGAATCAAATTCAGGCTTTGAAAAACTGCCACGCCTGGGTGAAAGGGTAAGACTTATGTGTTGGAAATGCAGATATATACAGCCTATGTTGGGCATAAGAGGAGACCCAACTTGCAATACCAGGGGGAACTTTTGGACCTCTGGGATTGAATGCTCCAGAAGGAATGAAGCCAAAAACAAAGGAAGAGCTTTGGCAGAAGGAGGGCTGCACTGGCTATGTGCACCTATGTAGGTGTGTGGGAAAGTGCAAACAAAAAAGCCTCAAAACCACAATGAGGTACCACTTCACAGCCACTAGGATGGCTAAAATCAAAAAGTCAGATAATAACAAGCATTGGTGAAGATGTGGGCAAATCAGAATCTTTGTACTCTGCTGGTAAGAATGTAAAATGGTGCAGCCACTTGGAAGACAACCTGGCAGTTTCTCAAACAATTAAACATAGAGTTACCACGTGATCCAGTAATTCTACTCCTAGGTATATATCAAAGAGAAATGAAAATATATGTCCACACAAAAATATATGTGCAAATGTTTATAGCAGCATTACTCATAATTGCAAAAGGTGAGAGAAAAAATCCAAAGTATCCACCAGCTAATGAATGAATGTACAAAATGTGGTCTAACCATACAATGGAATATTATTCAGCCATAAAAGGAATGAAGTGCTGATTCATGCTACAACATGACTGAAACTTTAAAGCATTAGGCTAAGTGAAAGAAGCCAGACATCAAAAGGCAAATATTATATAAGTCCACTGTTAAGAAGTGCCCACAATAGGCAAATCTGTAGAGATGGAAAGTAGATTAGTGGTTGCCTAGGGTTAGAAGTAAAGGAACTAGGAATACAGGAGAGTGACAGCTAAAGCATACAGGGTTTCTTTGGGGATGGGGGATGAAAATGTTCTAAAATTGACTCGATGGCTGTATGTATCTATGAATAGGCTAAAAACCATTGAACTGTGCCCTTTTAAATGGGTGAAATTGTGTGGTATATGAACTATATCTCAATAAAGCTATTTAAATATTTAAATAAAGACTATCGCAATAAAAAACATTAAAATCACAGAGCCTAAGCATTGTTTTTCTGTGTTCTCTATGAGAGCCTAATAGGTGGAGGGAGCTGTACCTTCTCACCTAGAAACAAACTGCACTGACATACCTGGATGTCTATGGAGTGGCAACTGTTGGGCAGTGCCCGAATCCCCTCTTCAAGGTCCATATACCTGTTTCCCAGCTCCTAGGAATATGGACTGCTGAGAACTCACAGTGGCTGCATTCCACCTGAAAATTGCACTGGACCTTGGAGAACAGTGGACTCATATAATATGTGCCTTTTGGTGTCTGGCTTCTTTCACTTAGCCTAATACTTTAAAGGTTCATTCATGTTGTAGCATGAACCCCACACTTGGCTTTGGGCTCTGCTGTTACCCTCTTGAATGCTTAATAATCTTATCTTTGAATCGATGTTTTATAAAAGAAGCCCAATGGGACAATGGATTATGCACATGAGTGTCACACAATAATGTGTCTCCTCCTTCCCTGGCTGCCCCATTTGATGGAATGTTCTCCGTGCCCCACGAGCATAACATCCTGCTGGACCCATGATATATAGGAGTTCAGCAAGACTCAAAACAAGTTCAAGACAAGCATATTACAGCTATGATTGACTAATTAGGAGGTGCTGACAGCCCCAAGAGGCCATGCTATCCTTCCAAACCAGAACTTGTTGCAAAGATTAAAAGAAGGCAATGTTTCCCAATAAAGTGTTGCACGGGAAAAAAAATAAATAAATAAAAATAAATAAAAATAAAAGAAGGCAATGGTGTCCTAAGCAACATGAAAAACCAAGCAACCCTATCATGTCCTTTCTCAATCATGTTATTTCCTTATTTATCCATAAGCTAAAGTTAGAGAGCATTGGTATAATGTGCACATATCAAGAAGTGAAATAAAATTAGTTGCTTTAGTTTTGTGCAGCATTTCCACTGTTCTGTTATGAACAAAATACAAATGCATGTGTGTGCTATGAAACACAAAAAATGTGTGCTTTGGTGTTTCTGCATTCAAGTTAAATGCTCTTACATTTGTGTTTAAAGCTGGCTGGACATAATAAAAGGACAAATGGTAAAATTCATGCTAACAATTTAGATCTTTAATTTTTCTTTACTTTAAAGGACATTAAATAGCAAACAAAAATCACCATGACAATTCGAAAGTGAAAAGTGCATATTTTAGCACCTTTAATGGCTTTTTTAAAGCAAAAGTCCCCCCCCCCCCCCCCCTCTTTTTCATTTTGCACCCCTGCAGATTATGTAACCATCTCTGCTCCTGGCATTGGCTGAGGCCTTAGTTACAATTGCACTGTGGACCAGTTTCCCCCTCTGTCTAGTCCTGCATTCCTTGCTTCCTTACAGGTCTTTTTCCTGAGAGCACACCCTCAAATCCCTTTTACACACAACTCTCCATCTCAGAGTCTTTTTTCCTGGAACCTTATCAAAACGCTCCATCACAGTTGAAGTTTGAGAGGCTTCTTGTCCTCAGGAAAATTAGGCAATGAAACTTGGTGGGCTGAAACTAGCCGCAGACAGGAACGCTAGTAAGGTGTATGTCTTTATGCAAGAATCCCCAGGGACTTTGAAATCCTTAGAACTGTATTTTCAGCATTTTATTCGTTCTTCCCAAATGTTAAAATGGCAGGGCTTTTGTTTCTTGAATTAGGCTGTTGATTTCCAAATGGTGAAGGCTGAGACAGCTGTCCCTCCAGGATTATGGTGGCTCTGCTGGGCCTTCAAGACAGTGCCTTGTGTCAAAACCCCTGGGTGGGTCCTCTGGGTGACTGCAGTAAAGTGGGACCTGGCGGAGGATGAAGATGCAGGGACCACCTCTCCCACGACCTATACCACCAGTCAATACTGAGCTTCACCCTAGCCAGAAGCTATTATCCACGTGAGTCATCAGCTCAAACAAAGAAGAATTACTGCTAGAAAAGCAATGGAAAATCCAAATGGCTTCCAACCACCAAGGGAGGCAGGAGTGAAAAAGAAATTAGGAAAATATTAGAAAGAAAAATAGTTCTTTTTTTTTCACATCGAACGGTAGAGATCGGATGAGAAATTTTATGGAACGGCATGTTGCTTGTCTCTGATAAACATTTGTCTCCTCACCCCATAGCAGTTTGGAAATTTTTGTTTTGCTTGTTACTTTTTGTTTTGACTTCTTTCCTCTAATGTTTTGAAGTGAATAAATAAAATTCTTGAAGCCTTTTCCTTGTTCAAGTAATTCACTTACTGAAATGATGCAGCACCTGCTACCCCTTGGTGTTTCCTACTGCTAGGTAAGTCATTGGTAAGTGCCTGCTGTATGCCAGGCCCTGTGCTAGGCAAGCACTAAGGAACCTTCGAAGAACAAAGCAGATGGAGAGTCTTATATTATTTTTTAGAAAAAGAAAAAGAAAAATCTAAATTGGGAGAATATGTGCACATAACTTCTTGTAGAGTGGTATAAAGCAGCCATACAAGAACAGAATGAAGCCTTGTTCAGAATTGTCATAAACTGTCAAAAATAGTGCTGTGATTCTTAAAATCATGCTGGGCCTAAAGTATATATTCTCCTTAGAATTTTTCAGTTTCTTAAGTAATTTAATGTTCATTTTCTTCATGAAAGAATTGTCATGACTTTTTGCACCTCTAAACCCCATACTTAAAGGTTTTTTCATTGATCATAAGATTAATAAACCATATTATGGTAGTATTATCTGCCATATTCTTCCAACTAGGACGCTACCCTGTGCAAATAATTCTCAAAAGTCAGTGTATAAGGTATACCAAATACATGGAAAAAATTGTAAAGGTAAACCCTTCACTTTTCTGTATTTTTAAGTTTTTCTTCAGTGAACACAATTGCTCTTATTATAAGTAAAAACCAGGTTTAAAGTGGCAAAGTCAATTAAATATACATATATGATCATAACTATGTAAAAATATGTGCATTGCCAAAAATATCATCATTTGGCATAAGAGAGGGAACAATTATTTGGAAGACCACAAATAAGTTTTTCTCTTTTACTCTTTCCAAGCTTCTTATATCAGTTAGGGATTCTTTAAGCTGCAAGTAATAGAAAATCCAAATAACTGAGGTTTAAATCCTATGTACATACTTACCTGGCAGGGGAGACACCATGATCACAAAGATGGTTTTCCCAGGGCAAGGCTGATCCATTGCCCTGGGGATCTGCTGACCCCTGTGATTTCCCCACATGGGGGAAACTCAGATGCATAATTTGTGTTGGTGGAGGATTGCATCTGCGCTTTCCCCAGACTTTTAAAAAGAAAAAAGGAAAAAAATCCTGTGGACATTAGGTTTTCAGTTAACAAGAAGTCAAGAGGAAAGCAGGTTTTTCAGTTCAACCATGCCTTCAAGGACCCAGATTCTTGCAATGTCCCTCAACACCCTGCACACATTAGCATTCATCCTATATCTTGCTCTCATGTGGAAGGAAGCACATGAGCGGGGGGGGGGGGGGCAGGAACAAAAGGGCCTTTTCTTTCCATTCTCTGTTTCATCAGGGAAAAAATATTTCCTAGAATCTTCCCAAAGACTTTCTCTTACTTGTCATTAGCTGGAATTAGACTCCCTATGACCATCCTAGGTAAATACTACTAACAAGTAGAGTGAGATACTATGATTGGGTTAGACCAGCACTGGCCAATAGAACTCTTTATGATAATGGAACTATTCCATGTCTGCACTCTTTAATATGGTAGTCACTCATCACGTATGGCTACTAAGCATCTGAAAAGTGGCTAGTGTCACCAAGAACTGAATTTTTTATTTTATTTATTTTTAATTAATCAAAATTTAAATAACCATATGTTGCTAGTGGCTACTCTTTTGGACATTGCAGATTTAGACAAATCATAAATTATCCCCTCTATCTGGCCACTTCCCTCTCATATTGGAGGTATATTAGCAAAACTAATGCAAGAGAAGGGCATTGCTGTCAGACAGATCCCCAATTATGTCTACTCTAACTTGCATGAGTACAAGTTTTAAATTTTGTCACTTTTTACTTTTAATAGAAATAATTAATTAACCAAAGATTTTCATAACCTGCATTTGAGAAGACAGCATTTTTGTACATTTTCAGAAATAGAAACTGAGCTAAATCACATCATATCAAGACGTGGGAGCTGGCTTTCCCATCCCAACTTCCACTGAATGTTGGCCCACTCATTAAATATTTATTGGTGAGAAATACTTGATACGTGTGTAACTGAATATTCATTCTCAACATTAAAAGGTAGACATAGTGGGATGTTGAAGTTTAGAGAGTTAAAAAACAAAACAAAACACCATGCTTTAGAACATCATTTAACGTTTTATTTGGTTTTAGCCAAATATGTACATATGTGAGGCACTGGCCCTTCAACTGATATTAGACTTATCTTCCTCTATTACCCATCAGGATAGTGCATCACTCTGCGACCACTCTACCACTGACGCTAATTGAGGATGAGCACTCTCTTGTGGAAAACCCTTTGGCCTAACTGCTGGCATCAGAATCCTTGTGTCAGGTATCAAGTTTCAGTAATAACTGAAATTATTCCTCTGTCTAGAATAATAAATGAAGCAGGTTGAGTTACTGAAAGCAGGTGCTAAGACAGCGTTTTGGGTGCAAGATGTTATTAGGGATTGTATTAGTCAGCCAAAGGGGTGCTAATGCAAAATACCAGAAATTGGTTGGCTTTTATAAAGGGTATTTATTTGGGGTAGAAGCCCACAGTTACCAGGGCATAAAGCATAAGTTACTTCCTCACCAAAGTTTATTGCCACATGTTGGAGCAAGATGGCTGCCAATGTCTAACAGGGTTCAGGCTTCCTGGGTTCCTCTCTTCCAGGGGCTTGCTTGTCTCTGGTCTCAGCACCTCTGCTATCTCCACAAGGCCAGCTGTTAGACTATCAGACAAATGGCTCGTCTCTTTTCCTGGGGCCTTCTCTCCTTCCTCACGACCAAGCTCCTCTGTGTGCTTACTTCCCCAGGCTCCAGCATTAAAACTCTGCATCAGAACTCCAACATCAAAACTCCATCCAGCTCCTCTGCTCTACCACGTAGTTTTATCCCTTAGTCCCCACGCACAAAGGGGCGGGGCTCAATGGCCTACTGATGCTGCCCATTCAAAGCCCTAATCATAATTTAATCACACCCAGAGGAAGAGACCAGTTTACAAGCATAATCCAATATCTATTTTTAGAATTCATAAATAATGCCAAACTGCTACAGAGATCAAAACCTGTGAAAGGAAGCAGGATCAGGCAGAGGAAAAAGTGAAATCGTGGCACTGACAGAACGGACAGGACGAGTTTGCTCTAGAGCAAGCACTGCATAGTCATTGTCCCAGGCAGAAATGGCCAGGACTCGCTCATCAATGGAGCAGGCCAACCTGGGAAAGATGTGACCTGTGACAAGGTGGCACTCTGCAACTGATGTTAACCCTGACTCTGTTATGGACAGCTGGAGAACTGCTGCTGACCACAGTCCCTGCAGATGGGTAGCAAGTCCTTCTTTGCAGGGGTATCTGGGTGGAGCATCTCCATGTCAGTCACACATGGCTGAGATAACTTCTTACAGGTATCTTACTGGTGGTTTTAAACCACGAAGTAGCAATTTTCTGAGGTTTGTGGGTGGGATTTAATACATTTGACCAAGCTGCCCACTATTCTAAGTATACTAAGGTGTGGCATCTGCTGGATGTTAGCACCCTAGAGGGCAGTCAAGTATGTAAATAAGCATTTTTTTTTTAATCTCTGATGTGCTTTTTTGATGGCATTCATGATCCAAGTTATAAATGTGCATAGCTGAATGGACAAAATGGCTTAATGACTTAACTGCTTTTCTCCATTCTTTCTTCAAGCATCCTATAAAGAAATTTGACCCAATTTTTGGATGATTTTTTATTTCAATTATTCTTTTCCCATAGTTGCTTTCATATGAACATATCACATACTCTCAGCTGTGTGCAGAGCTTTCTACTTTGGAAGAAATATCAATTATAAAAAATGTGTGATGATTTGCCAAATGTGTGTCAAAATGCCTTTTCTGAGGTTTTGTTGGGAGGAAAAGTTGTCAGTGTCAATGTCTCTATGAAGAAGCATCCAATCAATATGAAAACTCATTATACTAAAGGCCTCATTAACAAGGAGGAACACAGCCCTAAGGCCTCACATTCACTTTTGCTGTGCAAGGCAATTTTATGCTTTATTGCCTTTCACCCCTGCAACAGATCATGGTGTGGACAGAAAGGGAAAGAATACCCTCATTTTACAGATCAGATAGAATGTCTGTCACTCAAAAACTGAGTGACTTACCAAAGGCAACCCCACCTGAAAATTACAAAGTAGTTTCTCAACCCAAATTCTTTTAATAAGTTGAAGTTGGCAGGTATATACCGGTAGGGCACATTTATCCATATCAAAGACTTTGCATTTACACGGTATGGGGTTTGCCTGTTGGAACTAGCCAGTGGACTTGTTTGCCAGGAGCTATTGTCATGAAGAAAGAAAAAGAGGTGGAAAATGAGGAAAATGAGGGAAGCATGATTTACTAAGTGCCCAAGTCAGAATGTGCTGGAACCTCTCCGTATCTCATCTAATTTAATCTCCACCAGGACCAAGTACATAAGCATTGTTAAACCCATTTTATGGCTGTAGAAATCAAAGCTGAGAAAAATTGAGTATCTTACTAAATAAAATCAGTCAGCTCTCAAAAATGGTGGCGCTAGCAATTTAACTTCATAATGTCTGACTTCAAACATTTTAGCATTCTCGTGGGTTTCTCCCTCCCCCCCCTTCTCCTCTCTTCTGCCCAACCACTTCCTTTCTCCTTGGAAGAGTTAAATAAATATCTAAATGAATTCTTAGTATTCTGCAACAATCCTATTTTTTTTTTCTTTTGGATTAATAAAGAAGAGTTATAAGGGGAAGTTAAATAAATTGCCTTGGACAAATTATTTTAAAAACTAGCTTCTGGTCAACCAAGATGAGGATAGTCCAGAGTTCTGTTCCCCCAATAGAATCTTTGAACAACAAGCAAAAACACTCAGAGCTATCTTCCTCTAAACTCTGCAAAACACTTAAAGAGTTATGGTAACTGTGTGAGTGCCAAATCAAGAAAACACAGCTACTAAAATAGTAAGAGAAGCTCCTGGCACCTTTGCTGGCCATTCTCCCATCCCCTCCCTCATATGGTGTAGAGGCAGCCTGCACTGCCATTATGTGACTCTTGTCCTGTTCTGGAAGGAGAAAGCACCCCAATGCATATGTTGGGATACCAGCATGTTGGTGCCAATCTATTAGGTGGCAAAATGAAAGATTGAACTAAGAAATATATCTAGGGCTCCCCCCTCCCAGAACTAGCCCTGCAAGCAAAAGCAGCTTGCAGATATCTAAAGCAGTATAAGAAAAAATTAAGCCAAAGTAGCCTAAGGCAAATGATTGCCTACTTTAATTCCTACAACAGAACATCAAGGAAGGGGAGAAAGTCTATTTCATAGGGAGTAGAGGAGGCTTTTGAATTCCTGTAAATGGGGGAATTCCTAAGGCCACAAACAAGCACAAGCCCAGAAACAGGCTCAGAAATGGAGAGGACCCTGCTCTTTGCACTCATTTTGGCCTGATCTTCTTGATAAGACTGCCAAACCCCAAAGAAGAGCACCAGCCAATGCAGAGCAAATTTGCAAATACTGTGAAAGGTGTTTTGTACCTTAGTTCGTTTTTGCTAGCTCCTGGCACTCAAGAAAATCTCTGTCATATCACTAACTAAATACAAACTTAAGAAACAGATAGTTTGTGGACTAAAAACCAGAGTTACTACTTTAAAAATTAAAAATATATAGTTGCAACAAAAGATTACAAGACAAAGAGACAGGAAATGATATCCCATCCTAAGAAACAAGACAAAATTCCAGAAATCATCAACAAAAGTGGCCAGACATTCATCATATTGACAGAGACTTTTTAAAAAATGATCCTCAAATGCTCATGGAGATAAAAGTAAACAGAAAGAAATAACTAAAGGATATCAGGAAAACAATGAATGAACAATTTGAGAATCTCAATAAGGAGATAGAACTTTGAAAAAGGAACCAAATGTAAACACTAGGGTGAAAGACCAAAATAACTGAAATGAAAAATTCCCTAGAGGGTTTCAACAGCAAATTGGAAGTGGCAGAAGAAAGAATCAGTGAACTCAAAGACAAAACAATGGAAATGATACAGGCTGAGGAGCAGAAAGAAAAAAGAATGAAAAAAATGTGAACAGAGCCAAAGCGACCAATATACACATTATGGGAGTCCCCGAAGGAGAAGAAAGAGAGAAAGGGGCAGAAAGAATATTCAAAGAAATAATGCAGAACATTTCCCAAATTTAACAAAAGACATGACTACACACATTCAAGGATCTCATATGAACCCGAAACAATATAAATTCAAAGATAATCACACCTAGGTACATAACAGTCAAACTGTTAAATGCCAAGGATGAAGAGGTAGTTTGGAAAGCTTCAAGAGACAAGCAACATGTTACGTACAAGGGAGTCCTGATAAAATTGTGTCAATTTCTCATCAGAAACCATGGAAGTAAAATATTTAAAATGCTGAAAAAATTGTCAATCTAGAATTTATATCTGGCAAGATTATCTTTCAAAAATGAAAAAGGGATTAAGACGTTACCAAATTTTTAAAAGCTGAGGCAGTTCATCACCACTAGCCCTACAGGAAATGCTAAATGGAGTTCTTCAGATTGAAAGGAAAGGACACTAGACAGTGGATAAAAGTGATATAAAGAAATAAAGACCTCCAGTAAAGGTAACCACATGGATAATTAGAAATGTCAATACTATTGTATTGTATTTTATTAGTATATAACTTGACTTTTACTTTTTACAGTTTCTAAAATGCAAATGCATTAAAAGTAATGATAAATCTATGGGTTTGGACATTGTTTAGTTTCTCAGCTGCTAAAACAAATATCATACAATGGGCTGGCTTAACAAGAAGAATTTATTGACTCATGGTTTCACAGAGAGGAAGGCTTGCTTCCTCCCAGTCTCAGTATATCTGACTGGCTGGCAAACTTTGGGGTTCATTAGCTTTTCTGTCAAGTGACAATGCACATGGGTATGTTTTCTCCTTTCTCCTCTAGGTTCTGTTAACTTACAGCCTCTGGCTTCTCCCCATGACTTCCTCTTCTGAGTCCAAATTCTTTTGTTTATAAGGACATCAGTCATGTTGGATTAAGGTCCATCCTCATTCAGTTTGGGCACTAATAATCTCTTCAAAGGTCCTATTTACAAATGAGTTCACCCCCACAGGGTCAGGTCTTGATAAATAAACCTGCCTTTTGTGGGGGACATAATTCAATTGCCAAAACCAATCATCAAATTTATATGGAAAGGTAAGGGACCCAAATAGCCAAAAATATCTTGAAAAAGAAAAATAAAGTTGAAGGAACTCACACACACTTCCCAATGTTAAAACATCACAAAGCTCCAGTACACAGGCAGACATACAGAACAATGGAATTGAATTGAGAGTTTAGAAATAAACCCTCACATCTATGGTCAATTGATTGTTGACAGGGGTGCCAACTCCACTCAAGGAAAAAAGAGTATTCTTTTCAGAAAATGGTAGTTGGAAAATTGAAAATCCATGTGCAAAAGAATGAAGGTGGACCCCTATATCACACCATATTCAAAAATTAATTCAAAATGGATAAAAGACCTAAGACCAAGAACCAAAACCATAAAACTTTTAGAAGAAAACAGAAGAAAGTATATTCAGGAAAATGTGTTAGGGAATGGTTTTTTAGATTTTCAATGAAAAGCAGAAACAGCACAAGAAAAACTAGAGAAATGGGATGTCAACAAAATTAAAATTGTTGTGCATCAAATGATTTTATAATGAAAATAAAAGCACAACCTACAGAATAGAAGAAAATATTTGGAAACCACATATCCAATAAGGGTTTAAGATCCAGAATTTATTTTTAAAAATTCTACAATCCAACAACAAAAATGATGAACAACACAAATTAAATGGGCAAAAGACTTGAATGGACATTTCTCCAAAGAAGATATACAAATGGCCAAAAAGCATATGAAAATATGCTCAACATCATTAGCCATTAGGGAAATGCAAATCAAAACCACAATGAGATATCATTTCACACCCACTAGAATAGCTACCACTAAAACAAACAAACAAACAAACAAAAAGACTAAAGGGTATGTGTAGAAGTAGAAATACTTGTTCATTGCTGGTGGCAATGTAAAGTGGTGGAGCCTCTGTCAAAAACACTTTGGGGATTACTCAGAAATTTAAGTGCACAATTGCCATATGACCCAGAAATCCCACTTCTTGTATATATCCAAAAGAATTGAAAGTAGGGACTCAAAGAGACAGTTGCATACCTATGTTCATAATGGCATTATTCATAATTGCCAAAAGATGGAAGCAACCAAAGTGTCCCTCAACAGATGAATGAAAAAAACAAAATGTGGTATATATATATATATATGTAGCCATAAAAAGGAATAAAGTTCTAACACATGCAATAACATGGATGAAGCTTGAAGACATTGTGATGAGTGAAATAAGCCAGACACAAAAAGATGTTCTCACTGATTTGAACTAATTAGAATAAGCAAATTTCTAGTCAAAAACTAGAATATAGGTTACCAGGGGCCAGGAGAGGGGAGTAGGAAATGGGGAGTTATTTCTCAATTGTTACAGAATTTCTGTTTGGGGTGATGGAAACATTTTGGTAATGGATGGTGATGATGGTAGCACAACTTTGTGAACGTAATCAACATCACTGAATTATATATTTGAATATGATTTTAGGTTGTATATAGGTTATCATATTAAACTTAAAAAAAAAAAAATCCCTAAGACTCTACAACACAAAGAGTGAACCATAACGTAAACTATGGACTATAGTTAACAGTACAATTATAATAATATTCTTTCATCAATTGAAACAAAGTTACCACACCAATGCAATGTGTGTGGTAAGTGAAATTGAGTGTGTGAGGAGTGTTATATGGGAACTCAGTTTCTATAAGCTTACAACATCTCTAATAAAAAATATATAAGAAATAAAATATATTTCAGAAGAAATAAAAAGTCAACTTTTTAAATGGGTTCTAATTTTAATTAAAAGTCATCTAGAGATTTACAATGGATTTTTGAAATAATTCACAGACCTTTTCATCCTTGCAAATCTCTCAAGTTTGTGATCTGCTCATTAATGAGGTGATTGGATCATGAAGAGTAGGTACCACAAGAATCCTACCACAAGCCTTTCCATGTCTGACACTGTTCATCCAAATATCTGCTCCAGTGCTGTTGGATCACTTATTGATCTTTCCAGATCAGGGCTCCTTTGTAAGTAGATAATGGACCAATGTTTTAATGATTGTAACATCCATCTATGGTTTCTTGGTGTTAAAGGTTAGTCCCACCATTACTGAAACTCAATTATACTTTATTCCATATTAAAAAAAGAAAAAAGGAAAAAAAGACATAAGCCTTTGGCTCTTGCCATTTTTATTTTATATAGGGAGTATTAATATTAGAAGGGGAAAAATACTTGTATGCATACTTTGTTTTAGGAACCATGGTAGATCATTTTAATAATTCTCCTAATCCTCACAGTAATCATGTGTAGTGGATGCAATTAATTCTATTTTGCTCATGAGGAACAAAAGCTGAAACAGACTCTGGGAGGCCCAGGCTAAGGTGAAAATCAGGGTCATGGATTCAGAAGCCAGGCCAGATTCAACTCCATCCTTATCTACTAGCTGTGGGACCATGGACACATTTATTATCTTCAGATCTCAGCTTTCTCAACTATATAATGAAGATAGTACCTACCTCATAGAGCTTTTATGAGGAAGCAGAATTTGAACCTGGGTCATCCTTACATTCTGTAAAGTTTTTATTGAAATTTGATACACAAATTGTCAATAGAGTTTCATATTTATATGACCTTGAGATAGGCAAAGATTTCTTAACAGGACACAAGGAGCAGTAAGCATAAAGGAAAATTTTGTTAAATTAGATGACATAAAAATTAAGAACTTCTGTTCATTGAAAAACATCATGATGAGAATGAAAAGGTAGGGCACAAATTGAGAGAGGTTATTACAATACATATATCTAAACAGGGACTTTCTATAATATATAAATGCCTATGAATCAATAAGGAAATATCAGGCAACCCAACAGAGAAACAGGCAAAAAATTTGAAGTGGTAATTCAAGAGAGGACACCCAAATGACCAATTAGCATATGAAAAGATGTTTGACTTCCCTAGTCATCAGGGAAATGCAAGTTATGGCCACAATGTGATAGCACTAGACACATATTATGATGGCTAAAATGAAAATATGGAATGAATCACTAAAATGAAAAAGACAGACCATCTTAAGTGTTGGTGAATATTAAGAGCAACTGGACCACCAATATTCTTTTAAGAGTTCTACATAGATCACCAAAATTTGGGGATAATGGTGCATTGATGGCCCAAAAAAGACTTACAATGGCTACTGTTGACTGCTTATCAGATAGAAGTAAGTTTATGTGGGAAATGTTAATATAATTGCACAGGCCCAGAAAATAAATACATGTTGAGTTATGCAAAAATGTATAACCCCTACACAATAAGAACAATAACTTTTTGCATATTCCTATGCTAGAACCATGAACAGAACCAACAAGCTGCTTGCTTCCTACTTTGTCTTCTACCTTCTTGACAATACACAGCCATGGCCAGTTTGGTATTTCATCAGAGGAGAAAAGGAAGAGAGAGACCAAGAATGCAAACTGTAAAGCAGAAATTTCTGATTGACTCCAGCAAATAGGCAATACCCTTAATGACCTCAGGATGCCAATCAGAGGCAGATGCCAATCAGAGGCACCTTCTAAATAGAAACTGCCTTGTATGCTGCTCCATTTTTGTATTCACAGGTCCACACAAGACATAAGATCCTGCATAATAAGGTGCTTCTGAGAGTCTGAAAAACTGAGCTGTTTTTAGTGGCCAAGATGGACCTATGTTAGACTGAATTATGTGTCTTGTGCTCACAGTGTTTATTATTCTGTGCAGCTTGGATCCTCCAAGAAGCAAAAAATTAAACATGCAAGATAATAATGGGAGAACTTCCTGTGAAAGATTAAGTGGAGAGTGAGGGGACAGGAAAAGGTAGGAAGAACTTTCAACCCACAATGCAGTCTGACACCTGTGAACAGAGGGAAGGAAGGAGGATTGGGTAGCAAGAGCTTCAAACTTCCGTGCAGTTCTGAAAAGTCTCGACCAGTGAGAGGGAGGGTCCACAAGCAAATATGGCCCTTTAGAAGGGTCCAACATCAGACAGGAACAGGCTGGTTCTAGCAGACCCAACATGATGTCATTGGCTGGGAGCAGCCTAGGAAACCATGGCCTTAGCTTAAATGCAACAGTAGGTCTGAAGATGTGGTAGCTGGGGGCTGTCGTCAACTATGTTCCCTAACAGGGATCCCCTAAGGAAGAGGTCAGTGATGTCCTTTAATGACCAACATCTATTCTGTTTCTTAATGAAAGCTTAAGAACATTATGAGAAGAGGAAGAGGAAGAAGACAAAGTAGAAGAAAAAGAAAGAAAAGAAGAAGGAAGAGGAAAAGAAGAGGAAGGAAGAGGAGGCAGAGGTGTAATTAAGATAACTAATATTTTGAGCACTTATTTACTAGGCAGTTTTAAGACCTGTAAAGGTTATTTAAAAAAAAATTTTTTTTTAATTTCCACAACTTTCACAACAGCTTCTGACACCAACTGCAGATATTGCAATAACTCAATCGATTCAATTCTGATTCTAACCACCCACAGTTAAACCAGACTCTGCAGGTTAAGGGAAATCCTCTACAAGATTGTCCTTCAGACACCAGTCACAAGTTGGAGGTCCAGGCCACCCACATTTCCAACTGACTGGCTATAAATTTGGGGGTTCCCACCACCCCCTCGGGTTCAATAATTCACTAGAATGACTCAGAACTCACTGAAAGCACTATACTTATGATTATAGTTTTATTATAATGAAAGGATACAAATAAGAAGACAAAAGAAGAGATGCAGAGGGTGAGGTCTGGGGAGGTCTTAAATGCAAGCCTCCTTGTCTTCTCCATGAGGAGTCAGAGTGTGTCATCCTCTCAGCATGGAGATACATTTTCTCAGTCATGGAGGCCCACCATGGCTTCAAGTGTCCTGAATTTATATGGGGTCTCATTACATAGGCTTGATTGATGGAAATCAATGCCCATGTAGTTGAGCTCAATCTGAAGGCCCACTCTTCTCCCAGAGATCGGGGGAATAGGTTGATAGGATATAACTCAAAGCCCCAACCCTCTATCATATGGTTTGGTCTTCCTGGTGTGGCCAGTCCCTGTCCTAAGGCTGCAGATAACTATCAGGTGTTGTCTTGGGACCATCATGAAGAACAAAAGAAACTCTTATCACAGGAAATTCCAAAGATTCAGAGTTTGCTTCCCCTGGAACTGGGGACAAAGACCAGCCAAGTTTTTTCATTACACAGCAGACCATAAACTGGGAATGGAGGAGAAGGAATCAAGAATTTTGACAGTCTTATACATGTCGAACCCTGTGCTAGGAATTTTATCTGTGCCTTCTTATTGTTGGGAGGGTCAAGAAATGTTGAGTGAAGCACGAAGCTTATGTTTCATAGAGGACTTATCACTTGACCCCTGTTGATATCAATTCATTTATTTATAAAAAGCTCAGGAATTCTTGTTGTAATCTCTTCAGATCCTTTGCAATGTGTATTTGTACCTTTGCTTATTTGTTTATGAAGCATGTCTCCCTTGGTATAAGCCTATTGAGCGTGAAGTTTTTCCCATTTTGTTTATCATGACATCCCTAGGGTTTTGCATGGTGCCTAGCCACAGGTGATAAAGTATGGCTGACTTACTAAATAAACTTTTCATAGCCTAAACTCAATCAGTTACTCATTCCCATCACATTTGAAAAAAGATATATCTA
Organism: Tolypeutes matacus; assembly: GCA_026826555.1. Taxonomy (NCBI): domain Eukaryota; kingdom Metazoa; phylum Chordata; class Mammalia; order Cingulata; family Chlamyphoridae; genus Tolypeutes; species Tolypeutes matacus. Next base: position 4,460,569 of record JAKSZT010004976.1, read on the forward strand.
TGGCTTTTTTGAGATATAGATTTTATATCTTTTTAAACACTAATTTATTGAATTACTGGTACATTTTAAGGAAATAAAGTTATAGTTCCATTGTTGTGAGTATACTTTGCTGCAAAATTTCAATTACTTTGAATATTCTGTTTTCTACTTTTGATCTTCCCTCTCCCCTGGTGACAGCAAATAGTACATGCTGAGAGACACTAAATCAGATGACCCCTGAGTATGGTGGCCAAAAAATCTCAGAATTTCTGGAGCAGGATCAATTCCCAATATTCTTTATGTCCTTTTCTATGCAGATCCATTCACAAATCATAAACAAAACATTCTTTGGAGACTGGCTCCTAATTTTTGATTCAGAAAATATGGCCACCAGATTCTCAAAACTTGTGGAAATTTTTCTTATGGACTGTTGAGGGGAACTTTAGATTTGTGGTAAACAGTTTTCCTGAAAATAAAGTGCCATAAACCTACTTCCATGCATTGATGTCCCTTTACCCTAAACTTCTGAGGATCTGACAGCCTCCTGCCTGACCCCTTCCCCCTCCTACATGCCACCCTCCTCTTTGAATCCCTCCTCACTCTTACCTCCCCACCCTCTCAGCCTCTCCTGCTGCCATCCTCTGTCTGCTTTGAAGAGTTAGTCTTCACCTCTTCTCCATGGCACAGGTAATCAAAAGAGTGTTATATGACTTCATTGTCTTAGGTCAAGTTCCCCCTTAAGCAGACCCTGAGACAAGAAGACTCTCTTTGGAAAACTAAATCAAGCAGTCCTGGAGGAGTGGGGACATGAGACAGGGCAAGGATAGAAGCTAATTGAAGGGGAAGGTAAATAAACAGGTTACCTCTGTGGTCAACTGGGGCCCAGTTATGTTGGAGTCCTCTGGGAGACAGTGTAGAACGTGCCTCTGAGTTGTCCTACTAAGAGGCAAGGAAGCTGGGGTTTTCTTCTACCCATTCTCATCTGAGATTGGTTGAGGATCACTTCTGGGCACTTTCATCCTTTCACACTTTCAACCTGCACCCTCACCCCGTGCAAGCAAAATATGCTCCTGGGGCTCAGGAAAGACACAAGCCAGTGAGCCTCAAGTGCTTGCAATAAGAAACCCATGGGCACCAAGAGCATCTGCCACAAAAACTAAAGCTATCTAAGAACTGGAAATGATTAGTTTGAGTCTGAAATGTTCTGTACTGAAGTTTGTATTATTTAGGGTTCTCTATGGAAACAGAACTAATATGAGATATCTGTAAATAGTATTAGATGGTCTCAAACAACCATGGGGATGCACAAGCCCAAATTCTGCAAGGCAGGCTGCAAGCCAGGGACTCTGATGAAGGCCCTTGATCAGTTCCCCAGGAGATACTGGCTGTCTGAAGTAAGATGGGAATTCTCTCCCTGAATGCTGAAATCACTTCTCCCTTTAAGGCCTTCAACTGATTGAATGAGACATCGCTCATTGCGGATAGCAATGTCCTCAGTTGATTATAGATGTAATCAACCAGCTATGCAATCAAGTTATTAATTATTAAAGTCCATGAAATGCCATTGTATTACAATTAGCCCATTGCTTCCTTGACCAAACAACTGGGCACCATCACCTGGCAGAGTTGACACATTAACCTAATCATCACAAAGTGTATCCAGTTCTGTCTTAACGAATTTAGTCCTTTAGCCCACCGAGCTGTTCCTCACAGGCTCTTTTTTCTGCTCTAGAAAACAGCTCCCCATCCTTGCTCCATTAGCAATGCCTTATGCTAATAAAGCAAGTACTTGAGAAAGAGAACGTGTAAGAGTGTGATTTCCATTGTGGCTGGACCTATTCTATTTCTACAATATAGTTGACCAGGCTGTCACCACAACTATGCATCATGTGCTGGACAGTCGTTTCGTAACATTGATTGTATTTGACAATATACTAGGTGTGGTCCTATCTCAGGACACTTAAAATCTAAATAAGCCTCTGTCTTTGATGTGTGGCATTTTCTGTTCCTTTCATTTGGTGGTTCTCTGCGGGAGGTGTTGACATTTTTATTATTCACACATACGTCTCCAGGATATCATCTTGCTATAACACTCTAAATTTATGCAGGAACTTTCTTCCAAGGAGGCCAAAGCTCTTCTAAATAAATGATTTCTATCATCACAGGATTTTAAAAACAAGGAAATCACCATGTAAAGGAAGGAGTGGAGGCAAACATATTTCCCCCATCTCATACACAGAAAAGTTAAGGGGCAAAATGGGATATGCCTTACATAAAGGCTTATAGCTTAAGAGGCAAGAGGCCCCCATCTCCACATCTGTAAAATAAGAAAAAAAATAATAAGACCAACCTTTTTCATCTGTGAGAGTAGCCAATGAGGTAACCCATGTGCTAGATACAGAGTCAGGATCCAGTAAATGTCAGTCATAATCATTAAGCCATTGAGATACAAGAGCCTGGATGGGCAGACTCACTCACAGCAGCGCAAGTCATGGAATACCTGGGGAAAGGAGGAAAATCTTGAATACAAGGGCCAGCCCCAACACCTACCATATTGGGAACCACAGACTTTCCCTGTGTCTCACATTTCCCATTGGGGAAATTATCCCCAATAGGAGATGACGATGCCTCACCAGTATCACCTTGCTTAGGATGGTCTTGAAGGGCTTAAAGAAGATGCTGCCTGCTATGGGAGGTAGGATTCTTTTTTTCAATTCTTTACTCCCTCCCTCAACCCATTGATGGTGGGATTGCCCACATGACATGCTTTAGCCAAAGGAGTCTGGCAGTTGTGATGCAAGCAGATCACCAAGGTGCTGCATGAATTGGCCTCTTGTGATCTAGGGATCTACTGTGTTAAGTGAGCAATGTATACCTGAAAGAGAGATGTTACCAACTGTTACCACCATCTACCATCCCATCAACAAATTAGAGTTAACAATAGGGTTATAAGAACAGTAATAGTTGGCATGTATTAAGCTCTCACTATGTACCAGCCTTTTACATGTATTAACTCACCTAACCTCTTGACAACTCTAGGAAGTGGTGTGAATACTAGTCCAGCTCTACCCAGGAGGCAACTAAGGCCCTTGGAAGACAAGGAACTTGCCCAAGGCCCTGCAATAAAAAGTGGTGAACCTGCAGTTTAAAACATGCGCCTAACTCCAGAGTGCAAGCTCTTAACCACTGCACAGTATGTAGGACATGGAAGTTTTGATAAGAGAAAGACAAAGAACTTTCCAGAGCACAAATGAATCTAGATGCTATCTGCCATTATGATGGAGAAAGCTCCTGCTGAACTCAGGCCTCGTCTGAGTTCTGTGGTCTTTGGCAGGCACCTCTAAAATTCTCAAAGCCTCAATTTTCTCATCTGTAAAATGGACTGATATCAGGCATTCATTTGTACAGCTATTATGAAGATTAAATGAGGTAAAGCTAGTTAGTGTCTCTGATACAGCAGGCAGAAGCCCTGAGCATCTCTTTTGCAGAGTGGAGGGGGCAAGAGGAGTGGCAGAAGACCTGATGACAAACTCTGTCCACCTCCCTGCTGAGTCCTCTGGCATCTCTGACAAGGACAGAGCAGTCCTTTGTCCCATGCTATAAAAACACCAACAAAAACAAACAAACAAACAAAAATCCTTCTACCTCAGATGGGAACCTGTGAAGCCCAGTGTTGGATTTTTGGATTTTGCTTTCAGATCCACATCCAGAAGTTTGGGCCACTGACATCATTCCTCTCTCACTTACCCATGAGTTTAGAAAAACAGAGGACACCAGGTGGGGGCGAGTAGCACAAGGCCAAAGGCACATCGGTGTGGCTGCCAGTCGCAGAACAGGTGGCCACCACTCAGGTTAACCACTGCCCAAATGACAGTGGGGCCTGCTGGCTTTCCAAAAAGTAAAAATATCATTCATTTTAGTGCCAGCTTCCAAACTGGCACATCCATCCTTTCTCAGTCCTCTAGCCATCACCTTATCTTGCCAGAGAGAAAACATTTCCACTGCATCCATTTAACTCACTGTTTATCGTAAGGGTGAATTTGTTCCAGCACTCGGTGCACTTAACATCTTTAAATGTTGGCTTTGGGGCTCCTCTCCTGACCAAAGCAACATTCTTTCTCTGAAAATGTGCTGGATTGCTTCGAAGGCTACAGAGTCTCTTTTCAATGCACAAATCTGTGTTCAGATTTTAAGCGGCCTGTAAATTAGGCCTTAACTGCAGGGCCAATCTTGAAATATAGTCCCTCACCTCAGTGCCCTTCCTGAGGTCGCAAACTAGGACTGATGTATGAAAGCAGGGCAGAATCTATAAATTATTATTAACTCTTTGATTTTACTCTGAGTTTCTAAGACGATGTGGAATAGCTGGGTTCAAAATCTAGAAATAAGGCCCTGGCTGGCTTGCCAGCATTTTAACCCTTCAGCCTCAATTCATCAAGAAGCCTATAAAAAACCTCCATGAAAATGCTTCAGCCTCTGCCTTTTACTCTCCTAATGAATGCAGAAATGTCCACAGCAAAATATGATTTACGGGGGAAAGAATTCCAGGAACCGTCATTTCATCTTTGCTGTAATAAGGCATCCATGGCTGACAACTTTATAAAAACTCTATCAGTGCCCCAGCAAGGCAAACCACTTCTGAAGGAGGGTTGCCTCGAGATTGTCCAGTCCATCTACTGAGCTTTAATTTGCAAAAGCAACCCTTCGAAGACCAGGAGAGATGTATAACATAATACAGCTCCTGTTTCGTAATGTGCCCTTTTTTCAGAATCAACGAAGCAAATTTTATTGAGTGGGGTCTGATGACCCACACATTTTTTGAATGAGGAGATCTTTAAAAAAAAAAAAAAAAAAAAAAACTGAAAAAGAAAGAAAGAAAGACACAAACTAACTTCAGATGGTGAGTTTGACCTCTTTTGGTCTGAAACTGAAAAAAAAAATGCCTTTTTTTTTTCATCTAAACTTTAATAAAAGTCATGTTTCCATTATTTCTGTGACTGTTTCTAAATAAACTCTCAGTGCTCATTTTGAAAGAAATCACTCTCAAGGCTATAAACTAACAGTTAGCATTACTATAAATAAAGTATTAAATAACTTGAGCTTTCTTTTTTTTTTTTTTTTTTTTACCATTTTAATCACTTGTAAGTGTACAATTCAGTGTTGTCAATTATAGTCACAATATTATGCCACCATCACCACCACCCATTACCAAAACTTTGCCCTACCCCAAAAAGAGACTCTGTCCCCACTTAGCAGTAACCAGCTGGAGCTCTTTATATTGTGATGAAATTTGCAACACACTTTGAAATTTTAATGCAAAATCATTTTCAATAAATAGAATCCATACATTAAAGAACAAGAAGTCACTAGTTCTCTAACTCTAGTTTCTACTCCCCCTCTACCCCCCCCCACACACACACACTCAGTTTTCCTTTTTAGCACTAAAAGCAGGAAGGCTAAGAGGGGCGTAAAGCTTTACCCCAACAGCTGTGGTAAAGGGATTTGATATCAAATCTACATAAGATTGTACAGGTGTCTGATAGCTAACAACAATAAATCTCATTTTGATCACTGAAGCAACCTCAACGTTCCTTGGATTAATAAGTTTAGAAAGCTTGCACCTTTTCACTAGGAACCCTGACCTCATCTACTCACTGTTCTGCCCAAACACCTTGGCTTCCTGTCTCCATCCATAGCTCTCAGTTCATCTCCAGCTCAAGCAGCCCCTCACCCTCTTGTTTTATCCCAGCCATCTTCAGAAAGAGAAGCTCACCCTGGTGGGATGTGGAAAATTCAACAATGAAACAGGAAGAAAATATCAGAACTGCTATTGATGTTTGTTTTATCTAAATGAATAAGAACCCAGGTTTCTGTGTGGGGTGATATGCAATTTGATGTTCTATGAGCTCCTACTGAGCACCTCTTAAAAAAAAAAAAAATATATATATATATATATATATATATATAAAAAAAACATTTTTTGTAAGCAAATGCACATATATGCATATATATTTATATATCGTTTTACAAATATTGGTATGTACTATGAAAATTTTGATTTTTACCCACAATAAAAAATAAATAAATTTAAAAAAAAAAAAAAAAAGAACCCAGGTTTCGGTCATATTCAGCATGCCGGATGGATGCCGCCCCCTGATGTGGTCTGTGTGACTGGTGGTCACATCTCACCTGCGCGACACAGAGGACCCAGAGGGCAGCCTGGTGGCCAGCGGAAGTTGGTGTCTTCACCCACAATTTGGGTTTTTGTGTGTTGTGGCATATTGAAGTTCATGTGCACCCAACTGAGTGGTAATATGGATTATGTTATCTGTTTTAATCTATACCAACCCTTGAAAAGTGGCTATGTGGCTTAATGAAACAATTCCTGAAAAACATCCATGGATCAAAGTTAACACTAGAACTGAAAGCAACAGCAACGACAAGACCAAGGTATGACTGACACTCATCGTCCTCCCAATACCCATCTTCTGAGCACAAACAAGGTAAAATCGACAACCCATCTGACAAGACACAGGCCCAAAGTATTTAATTACTGAGAAGTAATTTGGAATCTACTCCCACTCCCACCCAGGAGAGAGGGTCCCTGGAAGTACAAGCGCATACCATTATTGAGCCACCCCAATTAGCAAGACTTTTTTTTTTAATTATTTGTTTCTCTCTCTCTCTCTCTCTCTCTCTCTCTCTCTCTCTCTCTCTCTCTCTCTCTCTTTTAGGCCAGTAAAAAGAATTTTTTGGGAAATGGAGAGAAGAACAGAGCCTGCTGAGAAATGGGAGAGAAAGATGGAAATCTACACTAAGGCTTGGTACCGGCCCCTCCAGGCAGAGAGAGCCTCTTCTTTTTTTTAATTCCTATTTTTCTATATATTAGATGTACATTAAATCTGAAAACAATAGAATTTATATTATCAATAAATCAAACAAGTGAGTGTCTTGCAAATTAAAGCCCAGGCTCAAAACTGTTTTACAGATAGAGACATATACTTAAAAATAGTGCAAAATAAGGAGACCAAATATGTAATGCTTGCATGTGTTTGTTTGGTTTCCTCCAGAAGTAGATGATGAGACAAAGGATTCACCTGCAAGTCTTTTATTTGAAAGCAACCCCAGGAAACACTGACAGTAAAGGAGTAAGAGAAACAGGAAAGGAGGTAGCCAAAAATGGTGCATTAACAAGCAAGTTATCACTGAGATTAAGAGCTTAATCTCACTGGGGAATTTGATCTCACCATAGAACACACCTCAGAGTTTCCCATCCAAGGGGTGAGGGAGCTGGGGTATTGATACACCAACTCCCATCAGTCATTGGCTGAGGACAGCTCTGGGAGGCGGCAGGGGGGGGGGCACAGGGAGGCATCACTTTTCTGGTACTTCTACCCTGCACAGGTGAGCAAAGTAAGCTTTATTGGCCAGAGAAAGTCACAGGTTAAGAAGTACAGGTAATGAGAGACGAGAGTCTGGCCAGTAAGCACTGAAGTGTGTGGGTCAGGGAATATGCACTCTAACAACACATGTCATTTCTACTTATATAATTACTTCCAGTATGTTACCTTTCTCACCCTGCCCTGAGGGTTTAGCATACTCATTTGCTCACTCCAAACCCACAGCAAGCTCCTTTAAGATAGACCCCTTCACACATCTTTTCCTCTATCTATACTTGGCACAGTGGTGAGTATTTTGTAGTGAAACAATGACTTTGGGATATAGTCATTGGGGATCTACTGTATGTCAGGCAATCCTTTAGGCTATGGGAATAAAGCAATGAGCAATATAAACTCTGGGCTTGTGGAGGTTACCTTTCATTCACTGATGCTAAGACTCTTTCTTCATCTCTCTTAGCCCTTGTATCACTTAGCATTTGTTGCGAAATAAACAACCCCAGAATCCTAATGGCATACAATGAAAGGGATTTATTTTGCTCATAAGTCTGTGAGTTGGCTGGAACAGCTTTGCTTCGGGCTGTAGCAATTGGGTCAGCTCTGCTCCACAGGGCTCTCATCCCCTCCCCAAATCCCAGCCAGAACTAGCAAGCCAGTGGGAGCATGTTCTTTTCATGAGATAGTAGAAGTTCAAGAGCAGTGACAGAAAATGTGATGCCTCTTAAAGCCTAAGCTCAGAACTGGGAAGCTGGCACTGCCACCTTGGTATCATTAGCCAAAGAAAATCACAAAGTCATGCCCAAAGTCAAAGAGAAAAGGACATATACTCCTCCTCTGGAGGGTGGGGGACTGCAAGTCATTTGGCAAAGGGTGTAGATAAGGGAGGGGTAAAGAAGTGGGGCCAGATAGAGCCTTATTTACAATTTGAAAAGGAATAGATAGAAAATTGTATATAGATAGAGGATGGATGGATGGATGGATAGATGGATGGATGGACGGATGGATGAATGGATGACCAGATGGATAGATAGATAGATGATAGATAGATAGATAGATAGATAGATAGATAGATAGATAGAAAGACAGATAGTTGCGGTTGTTATTGCTGTGATTATTATTCGCTTTGCCCCTCACAGAGCTCGTACAGGGAACCTCCGTTAATTTTCTGCCACTCCTCCATTCCATGTGTTTCTGGGTGAGTAGCTGCTTTTCCTCTAGGCAAGCTAGTGGGCATTTCAATTGGCCCTTTTAATCCAAAAACAACTTCTCCTATTGGACAGGGATAAGTCCAGTAATGAACACACAACCCCAAACAGGTCAGCCAGAAAACTTGCTCAGGGATACAGGTTGAGAGAAGCCATCTCTCCTTTGGAGATTGCAAGGTATGAAGGCCACTTTCTCAGCAGCGCTGGAGAATGGAGCCAACAGAGGAGAAGCCAGAGCTAAGATGCAGAAAGTGCCAGAATCTGTTGTCACCTGAAGTTCCTGGACCTTCAATGCCAGTGTCTGTCCAAATTCTAGTAGTTCCCTGATGGTCCAAGAATGAGGGTGTTACCAAAGTTAGTTCTTTAGCTGTGTTAAAAAAGAAAAAATATATATCAATAGTACTAAACAGATTAATCTATTCCTCTTTTAAATTCTCATTTATTCCTCTCCTAAATCCTCCTCTGTTAAATCACATATTACTTTCTCTTCTGTCTAAAATACACACAAACATGCTCATTCTTTTTAGACAGAGAAGTCTGACCAACAGAATTTACACCCATTCATCTTTGTGCCCCTACAACACTTGAAAGAGAGCTTGGTATACTAGACATTTTATATATAATTATGGATTAATGGATTTGAATGTTTTCTAGGCCTAAGTAAATCTATCCAGCTCCTCTCCACAAGTTTGTTCTTCCTAAAATGTTTTGTGGCTCCTACATCATTAACATACCCACTCTTTGTTTCTAAATTGTCTTTGTGTTTTAAACATGGAGTAAATAATCATGTGTATTAGGTGGAATCACTGAGAGAAAATTACAACTTCAAACATGCTCTCTGTTTATTTGATATTAACAAGAGACACAACACAAAAAAAGAAAAGTTCATTCTTTTAAAAAGTCATTTTTCTGCTTCTCCCTTAATCCATATGATTCTTGAGGGCAGAAAGTATTTCTCCCATAATAATTCTCTGAGAAAGGATTTGGGCGGCAGATCACAATGGCCCTTATTTAATAATTGTTGACTTAGATAACTTAAAGGAATTTGGGATAATTCTTCCAGAGTTGCAGGGAAAATGCCCAAATAAAAGGAAATGATGAAATTAACATTCACTAAGGGTCCATTATGTTCCAAACACTTGAAAGCCAATTGACAAAATTGATCAATTTTAGGTTGTAGGACTCACACCACATGATTTCAAGACTTTATTTATAAACTACAATAATTAAGACAGTGTAAACTGGTATAAAGATAGACATATAGATCTATGAAACAGAATAAAGAATCCAGAAACAGAACCACAAATGTATGGGCAAATGATTTTCAACAGCAATGCAAAAGTAATTCAGTAGAGAAAGAACAGTTTTGAAAAAAAGGGTGTTATAAAAAATTGAATAGTCATATGAAAAAAAAAAAAAAAACTTCTGTTCACACATTGCACTATATGCAAATATTAACAGAAATAGATCATAGATCTAAATGTAAAAGTTATAACTCTAAAACTCCTAGAAGGAAACATAAGAGAAAAATTTCATGACCTTGGATTTGGCAAACATTTACTAGGTATGATACTGAAAGCATGATCCATAAAATAACAAATTAATAAATTAGATTTCATCAAAATTAAACTTTTCTGCCCTTCAAAATATACTGTTAAGAGAATGGACAGGACTCAGACTAGGAGAAAATAATTGTAAATTTTATATTTGATAAAGACCTTATACCCAGACTATGTAAAGAACTCTCAAAATTCAGAAACAAGAAAACAAATTACCCAATTAAAAATTGGGCAAAAGATTTGAACAGACACTTCACCAAAGAAGATTTTGGATGTCAAATAAGCATATGAATAGATGCCTAACGTCATTTGCAATGAGGAAAATATAAATTGAAAACAAAATTAGTTCATACTATTAGAATAGCTAAAATAAAAAAGACTGGCCACAAGAAGTATGGAAATCTTATATACTGCTAATGGAAATGTAAAATGATATAACCACTTTGGAAAAGCTCATCAATTTCTTATAAAATTAAATATACACTTACCATATGATGCGACCCTGGGTTTTTACTCAAGAGAAATGAAAGTGCATGTTGCACAAAGTGTTATACACAAATATTCATGGCAACTTTATTTTTAAGAAGCCAAAATTGAAACAACTCAAAATGTCCATTGACAGAAAAATGGATAAACAAATTGTGATATATCCATACCTTGGAGTTCCACTCAGCAATAAAATGGAATGAAATATTGATATACTGAATAATACGAATGAATCTCAAACTAATTTTGCTGAGTGAAAGAAGCCATACAATAAAGAATACATACTGTATGGCTCCATTTATATGAAAGTCTAGAAAATTCCAGAAAGCAGATCAGCTGGTTGCCTGGGGAAGAAAATGAGAGGAATTGGGATTCCAAGGGGACAAAAAGAACCCTTTTGGGGTGATGAGAATGTTCATTATCTTGATTGTGGTGATCTTTTCACACATGGCAAAGTTTATCGAATTGTACCCCTTAAAGATGTACAATTTATTTTTGTCAATTATACCCTAACAAAGATATTCATTTACTTCTTACAGCAAACCTGCAAGAGCAGTACCATTATCCATTTTTTACAGTTTGAAAAAACAGAGATTCAGAAAGTTAAGTTCCCCAGCACATATGTGCCCAGTGGTGGAGAGGGGCTCTGCGCAACCAGATTGTTTGGGTTATCTTGAACAAGTCCACTCATTTTGGGAGGTCTTGGCTTCTCCAGCCATAAAGTTAGGAGTTAGATGACATAATCTGTAATAAGAAGCTGAGTCAAAGATGAGTAGCTCATTTCTTCAGTTGAAGATCTTATTGTTCATCTCTATGTTAGTAGGAAAGTTCACCTATAAAAGGGTGCTTCTCTCTAGGCAGAGTAAGGATCAGGGGGAGGTAGGGAAAAGGTCCCCTCCATAAGATTCATGTAAAGACCACAGCCCATGACAGGACCATCCCCAGAAACTCCTTCCACTGCTCTTTGCCAACTTGTTTCAGAGAAGGATGAATTGAAAACAGGATAACTCGTAAGAAAAGGGCTTATTGTATCCTTGAGTCATAAATTTTACAAAACCGCTTCATGAAAAATAACTTTTGGTCCAGGAACTCCACAAGAAAAATGTCCAACCTGTCTTCAAATTTAGGAACTTTAAAAAGTTTGCATACCAGCAGGTCGAGATTCGGTTCCTTCATCTTAGTGCTTCAGTGTACTCTATTTGGCTAGAAAACAGAATGCCTGCTTTCTGGCAAACCACACAGTATTCATCAGTGCAAGCTCTTAACTGAGCTTTGTCAAGGTGCCATCGAACATATGGCCACTGTTCCTCTTGTTCTTTAATAAGTAACAAGTAGTTCAACTTATTAGATGAGTGCTAATATTCCACATCTGGAAAACCAAGAATTTAAAGAACACTAAGCACTTTGCAGGAAACTAACCCAAATCCATTAGTCCAAAATAGGCAGAGTTTGGTGAAGGAGGGTTTATGGCTTTCAGACCATTTATATTGTATTGTTTCTAGTTACATTCAAAGAGTATGTTTCTATTATTGTCTTGAATGTATAGTAAGTCCTTTGTCTTTGTTTGAGTTCTTCCTCAAAGCCAACCCTGGGACACAAGGTCTTAGATGGAGGTCATAATTTGGGGAAGGGGAGCTGAAAGGTGAGGCAGGGAAGAGAAGAAAACCAAAAGAGGACACAGTGAAGAGCAGGTCACCAATATGGGCAATTGGAGCTCAGTCCCATTGGGGACCCTCTGATAGACTATGGAGAGCACACCTCTGAAATGCCTCCTGAGCAGTAAGCAAGCTGGGTACATACCCATCACTGCCCATCCCTCATTGGTGGAGGGTGCTCTCGGATGCTTTGAACACTTCTCCCTCATTTGGCCAGGGGACACCTCCAGGAAAAGAGATGAGGGAAGCTGTTCTATAAGTATCCTTTAAGGTTACTTAAGGGAATATGGGTAAACATCAACAGCATCAATGTCATCCTAAAAAAATGTTTGTGTTTATTGACTTGACTTCGGTTGGTCTATATTTTTTCAGATTTCAATTTCTACTGGAACATCTGGTCTTTTTCTTTTTTTCTTTGTATCATAGACCACATTGAAATTTGATGCCGACCTTCTCCTGAGAGTAACAAACCTACTAACATAGATTTCAACCTCTCCTTTGCTTTCAGGTCATTTGAAGAAACACATGAGCCCACCCCACTCAACCAAGTAATCCCATCCCTCCAAATCCAAAGACACACACCAAAAATAAAGGGAGAGAATGATTTTTTTTAAAACGGGGATAAAAAGAAAGGAAAAATGATTTGACTTCATTCCAAGAAGACCCTTGAATTGGACTAAAACAGGAGCTGTGGGTCATCCCTCCAAAACGTGACTCACTGCAAAAGAGCCAGTACCTCCCTTTTGCTCCAGGAGGAATGAAGTCTGACTCCAGCTGCCCAGACCTTACCCCCATCCAATGGACAGCAGAGTGGGACCCACATGTGGCCATGGCAGCAGAAACCTTGAGGATACCTCAGTTCCAGACCCATGGGGACCTAACCAAGCTACAGGTTTCCAACAAAACAGAAGTGAGCCCCAGAAGGAGGGGTCAGCCCCAGGACCTAGGGAGAGTTATCAGTTCCAAATGTCAATTTGGGGGCACCAGGCCAGGAAGAGTCAGTGAACCATCGGATTCCAGGCACCAAGGCTCTTCATCCTCATTCTTGGTACCACTGAATCACCTACCCAGGTGTACAGATCCAGAAACAACATGGCAGTCCTGCTTTCAAAGATTTCACAGTCGGGCAAGGAGACAGGGTGGGCCATAAACTACTAAGATGCAGGGGCCAGAGTAAACCTCTACAGACAAGGAAAAATAAAAGTAGGCATTCACAGCAGAGGGAGAGAGCAAGCAGAGAGCTTCCAAGGCGGGTGAGGGTTTATGGTTATTTTCTAGCTGTGCTGAGTAGGAGTCTCCCAGTCTTCCTCCCAGTGGGGGAAGGGCCTTCTAGGTTGGGCCTGAAAGTAGAGGGCAGTTTCAGGACAACAGACTGAGGGCCTACCTGAGAAAGTGACCATAGAGTAGTAGGACTAGTTGCAATGGATAAGACTTATCACTATTTTCCAATTTTTTTAAAAGTACCTATTCATTATATATGAAATAATTCATGCTTACTTATACTTATAATACTCACTATATTATTATATTTAATAATGCTTTCCAAGACTGGGGTCTAATCTAATTGGATTTCTCAGAGTTTTGCACTGAGAAGAGACAGCCAGGAGGAGCCAGCCCTTTACACAGCCTATCCCCCTCCCCAACTACAAGGGGTTTCGTACTCATACACATGAACATCCCAGGCCACGCTTATCAATCTCTACTCACATAAACTGCAAACACCCCCACCAGCCACACCCCAAGTCCATGGTGTATATGCTGGTGGTACAGTTTGCCCTGAGGAGAAAGAACCCGTGTAAGGCCTGGAAGCAGGGTTGGGGCCGTTGAGCAGGGAATTCCAAGTTCTTGGTACCATAAGAATGGACTTGACTGAAGAGGGGCACAGACTTGGAGCAAGTGAGGTGTGTACTTTTGGCCTTGTAGATGCCTCACCCTAGGGCAGGGTCTCTAGATTCTGCTATATGAATTCATTTATCTCTTCCCTTGTTAATATCTGTCTCCCTGTTAAAACCGTGCCTCTCAGAGCTAGGACTGTGTAGATTGTTTTCACAGATAGATGCCAGGGGCCTAGCAGAGAGCCTTCTTAGCTCATATTAAATGACTAATGCATTGACTAAGTGTCAGGTGATTTACCACTCTGTGTATTAGTTCAGCTGGTCCACACAACCACCCTTGAAGATGAACATCCTCAGCCATGGTTTACTGATGAAGAGACTGAGGTTCAAAGAAGCCCGCTTGTCCAAGGTCACACAAGCAATGAGTGATCATGTTCAGATGCAAATGCAGGCTGCCCAACTCCGAAGTCCACGTACCTTGCATCACAGTCTCACGTTGGGTGATAAAGCATCATACAGAACCAGAGTTAAACAATAATTAGATGAGTTCACGTTTAAATGCCTGCATTTTTGTTTGTTTTATAATAAAGAGGGGCTGAGTTCCAAGTTCCTCTCATCATTAAAACTTTTTTACTTTTTTTTAAAGTCCTGAAGTTTTTGAAAAATCACTTTTAGCAGTTGCTTGTTTCTGACCTTGGTTGCCAGTGTCCACTCCACTCTCTCCTGGCAGCCTCGTCAGGAGCCCTACAGTTCCAGAGTCAACACGAGGATGCTCACAAGCAACGAGGGACGGTAGTTCATTTTTTCTTAGGAAAATTGCAGGATCTTCAGACAAAGTTGTGTATTGGACTTGCCTTTGGTGTAGTAACCTACTGTTTGATCTCAATGTATTAAGATATAAAGCCGAACATAATAAAACATGAAAATATTTGGTGACATAATTTTTTATAAACTAAGAATTGGGGGCCATTAATAAGTGCTTTATGCTAAACTTTATCAAATAAAAATAAAAACTCCAAAATATTTTCAATTTAGGGATAAAGAATGTAGACTATCAGAAAAGACTAGGGAGATTAAGGTTAGTTCATTTTGTTTTAGAATTTCTATATTTGTAAGGCCTTTTTTTTTTAGCAGAGGTCTCCCCATGTCATATTATCTAGCATAAAAAGAACCCCCCCCCCAAAAAAAAAAGAAAGAAGAAAAAAACAATTAAAAAAGAAAGAAACCCAAAGCATTGATTTCATGGATTTCTTCTGTTTGCTACAACTCCCATTGCAGTATTAGAAACATAATAAGCTCTTCCTATTTAATTGGTTTTCCACATCTTCAGAAAATCTGAGGATGGTTTGACTAACTAACCTAACATTTGTAGATGGCTTTTGTCCTTGGTTAAGAGAATACAAATTTACATGCAAGTCTGAAACTTGTGCTAATATAATAATTTGTATGGCAGCAAGGCTGTATTGCATAATCAAAGTACTGAATAAGTTAGGCATTTTTCCCTTTAACTTGGGAAGATTAAAAAGATGAATTAAATTCCTTTAGAGAAATGGTATATTATAGAAAAGAACAACCACTGCTCCAGATTTATAACGACTCCCCATAGGTTGCATCCTAAATATTTTACTACAGCATTTGATGCCTCCATGCCTGGGCACAGGCTCCCTTTCCAGTCCTGCTGTCTGGCCAGGGAGCTGCCTCCGGCACTGTCTGCAGCTCCACTGCAGTGCTGGCAGATCGTCCTACCTGCCTGCACTTTCCTGAGGCTTCAATGTAGGTGTGACTTCACCTTGCTGGCAATGCCCCATTTCCTCCCCCACCCCACTCACACCTGTTAAAAACTTGCTCCTTTCTTAGAAGCTCAACTCAAATACCACCTTTCCTTCCATCCTCCAAACCTCCCTGTTACATGCTTCTTCTTTTAGTCCCTAGAATTTTGGTTCTGCTCCCTTCCTTGCACCTTACTACTATCATCTATGTATCTGTTTTCCATTCTTAACTAGCTGTACTTAGAGGTTAGGGGGCCTGGCCTTACCCATCCTGGTGGCTAGCACAAGGTAGGTACTCAATAAATTCAATAAATATTTATCTGGAGAAATTTACTTAAATGGATGCAGAGTAAAATTCTCACTAACATTTGAACTGCAATACAGTTTCACCGCTTTCTAGGGCCTACGATTTGCCTACTGGATTTCCAGTCCCCAGAGAGTATTGAAGAGCAGAGCTAGTAGTGAAAATTAATGTGTCACTCTTCAGAGTTAGGGGAGAAGGTCAGTTAGTGTGGAGGCAGCTGTGACAGTTAAGTAATGGAGCTAGTCAATGATTAATGTGCAGATATTAGCTGGCAGGATGAGATACAGCGTCACCTCTGATTCAGCTTTGTTTTTGCAAATGTGGTATCTGTGAAAACAAGACAAGGAGTGATGGTGTGTGCCAGGCACTTTGTGGGTCCAGTTTAGCCTTGCTCAGCTCTGCCTGTGCCACCTCATTCTGGCTTGGAGACCTCCTCCTCCTTGGTCTCTCCCTCCCCAGCTCCTGCCAATGTTTTTGAATTGTATGGTGGTTTCAAGTTGTGGATAAATGTCCAGTATTCACTTGGACAAAGACACCCAGTTCATTTTGCCTTGAATCCTGGTTCAGTTTATAGCCTCCGTCTTCAGAGGTAGAAGGTGTATTAACTCACTCTTCCCACTACCTTGTCCCACGGCACCTTTTCAAGCTGCGGTTGGAAAACCAAGCACCCTCCCAAGTCTGGACACAGGCACTTGTTATGACTAACTACACAGCTGAACCTGGAGTTACTGGGGTTCAGTTGGAGTGAGAGAACGGGGCTCACCCAGCTAGAAGAGGGCTCTAGGAAGTAGACCAGAGATGGATTAGGGAAGTTGACCCATCTAGGGATGGACACGAATTAAGAGGCAAGAAAAATGGATGTTCTCTTCCATAATATGCCATTACTCTAAATCAGTTTAAACAATCTTTTAACCTCAAGCTGAGAAAACAAAAAGTACCAAGATAAAGGGGGAAATTGCCTAGATTATTTGGTTAGCGTTCCTGTTTTTTTATAATGCAATATAGATTTGCTGCCATATTAAATTAGCACAAGTTACATACTACAATTTGTACTCTATTTACAAAGGACAAAATCCATTCACAGCTATTAAATTAGTTACTCAAACCATCCTCAGGTTTTCTGAAGATGGGAAAAACCAACCAAGCAGAAAGGGCTTATTATGTTTCCAACTCTGTGGTAGGACCTGTAACCTTAGGCTTACAAATAAGAAATTCAGGAAGTGGATGTGGCTCAAGCAATTGGGCTCTCATCTACCAAATGGGAGGTCCTGAGTTCGATTCCTAGGGCCTCCTGGTGAAAGCAAGTGGCCCGCACAGAGAGCTGGCCCACGTGGAGAGCTGGGCCACATGGAGAGCTGGCACCACAAAAAGAGACAAAGAGGAGAGACACTGAGAGACACAAACCAGGGAGCTGAGGTGGCTCAAGCGATTAAGTGTCTCTCTCCCAAATCAGAGGTCCCAGGATCAGTTCCCAGTGCCTCCTGAAGACAAGACAAGCAGACAAAGAGAACACACAGCAAATGGACACAGAGAGCAAGACAGCAAGTGCCAAAGCCAGCGCGGCGGGCCGCAAAAATAAATAAAATAAATCTTAAAAAAAAAAAAAAAAAGAAATCCATGAAACAATTCTCTGGGTTTCTTTTTATGTTAGACAAAAAATATTAAAAACAGATCACAATATGGTCTTTGTAGGATAACTGTTTATTGCTCTATAGATAGGATATCATTTATTTCATACTTTGGTTTATTTTTAAATTATGATTTTAGTTTTAAATACATAGGCATGAGGACGTGTGAGTCTGTCAGCTAAAAATTTTCTAGCAGAAATTTTCCAACCCACAGTGATTTACTTAGTTTTTCTTGTGTAAGGCTATTTATTGATTGGACCAGAGGTGGTCACATGACCCAAAAGCATCTGTGCATAGACTGGCTGAAGACCTATAAAAGGATCCAGCTGTCAGAAGCAGCCCAACTACCTCAGCCAATCAGATGAGATTGCAAAGTGAAACTAGAATGAAAATTAGAGAATAGAAAGAAAGTTGGCAAAGAAAAATATTTCAGTAACTACCGTTGAATAACAAAGCACACCAAATTCATTGGGATAAAACAACCATTTTATTATGCTCATAGATTCTGTAGGTCATAGCTTTGGAAGATACAAAAGTAAATTGCTTTTCTCTGTTCTACCATATCTGGCACCTTTGCTGAAGACACAAAGGCTGGAAGTATCTTGACAGCTGGAAGCTGGAATAATAAGGTAGCATCTCCAGATCTGGCAATCGATGTTCGCTATCTGCTGGGACCTCAGCTGGAGCTGCCCATCAAATCACCTAATCATGCCATCTGTGCAAGTAGGCTAAGTTGGGCTTCCTCACAGCATGGCAGCCATGTTTCAAGAATGAGTGCCCAGTGTAACAAGATGCAAGTGCATAACATTGTTATGACCTAGTGTCAGAAGTCACATAGCATCACTCCTGCTGTATTCTGTTAGTCGGTGAAGGCAGTCACAGAGTTCTGCTCAGGTTCAAGAGGAGAAGGGAGTGTCGAGGTCACAATGTAAGAAGAGCCTGAAGGGTGGGATGTATTATTTAAAACAATATGTAAAGAAAAAGAATAGAAAGTTAAACACAAATTATTTCTGCTTGTGGCAGAATTAACACTATATTTACTCTCATTATCTATTTTTAACAATGAATATGCATTGCCTTTGTGATGAGAAACACTTATTTTTAGTTTAAAGAAACACCAAAAACTAAGCGTTGCAAAAAACGAGATGTTTACAAAGAAGAAAATTGTAAATGTCAAAGTTGTGTTTGCTCTGAATATTCATTCTTCCAAATATAAGTAAATAAATTAATGCTGTATCTTAGTTTTAGTTTCCCCCAGAAATTCTGGGGACAATGATTTGAGTAAAATATATAAAAAGAACTTCCTCAGGAGTGGGGAAGTGAAACAGAGAAGAGAAGGAGTCAACATCACATGCTCTAATAAATTAGCACTGAGCAACTGAGGCTCGGTCCCTCTGGGGACATCTAGGAAAATGTGTAGACTACACTTCACCTGAAGGGTGAAGAATCCAGGTTATCGATCTACTTGCACCCTCCATTCATTGGCTAAGAGCTGATCCCAGGGTATAACACCCCAGTTCTTCTGTGTCTGGACCTAGAATACACCTGTAGTCAAAGACAGCCATCAGCCAGAGCAGCAGGTACTTACCACGAGAAACTTCATTGGGTAGGGTAATATGGGTGGGCTCTGACAGCAGCTGCCCTCAACATCAATAGAATGGGTTCATAGTGGAATATTTCATCATGGATGCTTTCAAATTAATTGTTACAGAACAAAAGTCAATGTCATCTAACTGCTATTCCATAACATATTGAGGTTAGGTCAATCAATATCTAAAAATATAGAGAAAAGGGTTGTGGTGTGTTTTAGTTTGCCATAAGGCTGCCAATGCAAAGTACCAGAAATGGGTTGGCTTTTATAAAGGGGTTATATTTAGGTTAAAAGCATACAGTTCCAAGGCCATGAAATATCCAAAAGAAGGCACTATCAGAGATGCTTTCTCACCAAAGTCAGCTCCTGTTGATCCTTTTCTTGGCCACGTGGTGAATCAAGATGGGCACCAATCTCTGCTGAGGTCTCTGCCTTCCCCTCCAGGCTCATCATCTCTTGGAGCCCAGCTCCTCAGCTCAGCTGGGAGCAACCAGGCATAGGGCTTGTCTCTTTCCAGGCCACCTCTATCAGTTTCGGTTGCTCTGCTTTCTTCCCGAGTTCAGCTGGGGAAGCTATCAGGCATATGGCTCATCTCTCCCTGGGCCTCGGCTCTTTGAGCTTCACAGGGGTTTCTCTCCTTACAGCTCAGCTGTGGGCAGAACTGGGATCAAATATGGCAGCTCCTTTTTTCCTGTGAGTGTGTCTCGGTTTTTATCAGACCCAGCAAGAGAGCGGAGACTCAACCTGAGTCAAGCCTCACTGACGTAGTCCAGTCAAAAGGATCTCACACCCACAGGAATGGATTAGATTCTTTTTGGGATTCCTAAAACAACTTGAAACTGTCACATGGTCTAACTATATTATAATAATAGTGCATCTTTAAAAAGACAAACTATTACATTTGTTCCAACACAGAGTCTCTCACTTTAGCATGCCTTCATGAAGCATGGATACTGAACCCAGTGCATCTCACCCAGATTACAACAGCCATGTGCTGGCCCAGAAGCAACTGCCTGAGCTCGACCTGCAGAGAGTCAATGGTAGTCAACAGCATGCCTCCTGATGCCTATTGCATGTCAAAGAAAAATTTTAAACATGAACAACTCATGGCACTGGTGTAAATCATGTTGGTATAAGACTCTAATTTCCCCACTGTAATAGGCAACTGGTCAAAGGGAAAGGTTCCCACAGAACTTGTAAAATGAGGAATAAGACCATTTAAATTTTCCTCATGGGCCCTGATAATACCCTTTCTGTAATTCCAAGTGACTCTCTCCAGTGGGCCATTGCAGCTGAATATTCATTATCATGAGTGGCCCAAACCTGGTGTTTAATGTGGAGGATGATGGACTACCAGGACTTTCTCAGAAAATGAGCTCTAGAACAAACAGCTCAATCACCAGAAATGTGATTCTTTTCCTACTCTTGATTTTCTTCATTTGGTAGAGAAGGAAATCAATGACATATAATTGGAAATAATTCAAAACCACATCCAAATGGTGCAACAGACCACCAAGAAATGTGTCACTATGTGACTTGCTTTGGCCACAGGGTGTGAGCAGACATGATGCAGCAGGGGATTGAAATGCACCTGTGTGGTTGGACTTGCGTTTCTGCCATCATCATAAAAAGGACCAGAGGGTCAGCAGAGCTGATCAGCTGAGGTCAACTCACCATAGCCAGTCTGTGGACATGTGAACAAAGCCAACCAAGATCAGCAGAGCCACTAAACCAAGCCCAGTCAAAATCATCCAACCCCCAGTCAACTTACAGACATGACAACTAAACAAATACTTATTGCTGTACTCCATGGAGATTTTCTAGTTGATATGCAACATTCTTCTGGCATAGCTAACCAATAAGGAACAATGGAGAATAGAAACTTTAAGTAATATTCCATGGTGTACATGCTATAAAACCCTGCCCTTTCTCCCCTACAACATTTTATAGGATGAATGCGTTCCAAAAATGTCCCATTTCTCACTGATACTCTTTTGTAAGGAGAAAATGTGTTGAGTATCACATCTGAGGGCACAGATTTAGCTGGGGCACAAGACCCAAAGGAGAGGAGACCTTGAATACGTAAGTTCCCCAAGAATGTGCAGGATCTTAGAAAGGTTTAGGGATACCTCAAATGTGGAATTTGTGGGATTACTATATCACTCTAAGAACTGGAATTCCACTACCACCACCACCCCCTAGTGACAGGAGCTGTTTAGCAAATGGAATTTTCAACTTCAAGTATTACCAGAGGTCAACGAGGAAATTAGAGAGCAGTATAGCCTGATGGTTAAGATTGGAGGCACATGAACTCTGCCTAATTAAAATCCCACCTCCATCAACCATGACTTTGAGCAAGTTATAATTTTGCAGTGCCTTGGTTTCCTCATACGTAAAAAGCAGTTAATAGTGGTACCTTCTTTGCAGAACTCTTGGGATGGTTAAGTGAATGAAGATATATAAACCACTTACATATAAGCACCCAATAAATATTACTACCTTCCTTAACTTATGATATAGCATCGCTTGCAAAATTTGGAACTGTCTTTATGCAACCTCAAATCATGAGAAATCTTCTGGAAATGTACTGAAATTTCCTCTCATTTCTCCTGGATCCCACACCTGAATACTCTCAAATTTTTACTCCCTTCCAACATTTGCAACCACTAGTTCAGACCTATGCATATTCTAACTTGTTCTGGATATTTTTTGCTTGCCCCTCTAGATCCACTGCTCAATCCCCTCTGCTCTGTGCTCTATGGTGCTAACCTTTATGGAGTTAATTGTCGGGCTCAATTTCCTTTCTTCTGGTTGGGAGACCAGCATCTCAGAGGGCTCAAGTATCTATTCTCTGAAGTCAGGGTATTTATTCTCCCATCTCCCTCTATAAGTGCTCACCATGGGCTGGCCAGGTCCTTGACCAGACAGCTGTCAAGCAGCTCTTTCTTCATAGTGCCCTTGACTGCAGATTGTATTACAGTAAACACTCTCTTCCTTGCCTACTCCCCCCTACAGATGAGAATGTGTTCCCAACTCTTAGGATTCTGCACTATTTCATGTTGTTTTCCTGTACCCTGCCTATACTTTTTTAAATTGGCCCTTTTGCATGCAAGATCTCCTGAAGCTACTCAGTTTGAGCACAGCATCTGTTTCCTCCAAGGATCCCGATTGATATAGTAATTGATATCAGAAGTGCCTCCAGGAAAAAGACCTTCAAAATGGGATTCTGGGATTGGGCTGCTCACATATTACACAGATAACCTCTTTGCCAGATGTTAACAGGACATGGATGATCCATGGCAACAGTGGCATCTGAATTACTCTCTTGCAGTGGTGTAGGGATGAAGTGCATTTGGAGGTGAAGGCATTGGGGACTTTGAGAAACTAGCATTTCATCACTACAGCAATTGCAGTGCTGGTAAAGAGTCAAAGGTTTCTTCTGATGGCCACAGAGAGTGTACACAGGAAAAAGGAGAAAATAAAACTGAGAAAATGTATTTGGAAGTACTCATGGAAAATTACAAAATCTTCATGAAAACTTTGAAGGAGTCCTTTGTCTTCTGAGGTTGCAGGGCAGATAAGGCTGAGAACATCACCAAACTCTATTAGCAGGGTATGGGGGATGTATATGTGTGTGTGTGGAGGCGGGGGGTGGTGGTGTTTGAGGTATTAGATCAAGGAAGACTCATAAGGTTTGATCAGGTCAAATTTAATGATACCCTTAGAAATGCCTTCCACATATCAGTTATAGTTCTAAGTGTTAATCCTAATTGGATAAAGACCACCATGTTACTCTTCTTAAATATAACTTGCAACTTAAATGGGTATGATTTACATTCTCAGACTTACAGAGAAGTGAGAAATATAGCAGGACACGATGCCTGTATGTTCAGTAACATCTCAGTTTTATATACCACTAAGGATTGGATAACATAAACCTGAATTATCCAGGTAATTGACGTTTAACTCCTTAAACTCTAAAGTTTAAAAAATAATAATCATTTTATGGCTATCTTTTCTAAAATATCATGTAATTGCCTGGTTTCAGAAGCAGAGAGTATTAAATACAAGTCAACTTTTATCTTCATACTGAATGTATGAAACAGTGATCTATAAATTGAAAGTATTATATTCAAGGCTTAAAGAGTTATACATACTGCTCTTTTAAATAGGAAGCAGTTTAGAAGAATGCATCAAAATATTCTATATAAAATAATCAAATAAATAATTGAAATAATCTTGATAAATGGAAAATAAAGATATGATGAAAATAAAGCCTGGATTAAGATGAACTAAGCCCAAAATGGCATTGATATCAGTGCAAACATTCATTCAAGAACATTCATCGAGTGTCTTCTCTCATCAGGTAGAGGGTTGTAGGACAATATAGAGGGATCTAAGGGAAGATTTGCCCTTGTGCTTGGTTTCCTGTCCATATCCTGGTCACTTAACCATGTTTTTACAAGACTTTTTTAGAGTCTCGTCTCTCTTCATTCTCCCCCTAGCTCTTTTGATTGATCATACCAAAAGAAAGAACTTGTTTCTTGTATAAAGATCATCTCTTTCTCCCAAACAAATCCCTCTAAACTGAGTGGAAGAAGCAAGAATCCAAACTGCTATTTATCACCTGCAGCACTTCTTCTACTCTTGAGTATCTGTCTTTCATTTTCTTCCTTCTGTCTCTTCCATCAATGCTCCTGCTTTCTTTCCCAAGCTATTCAACATCTGTGCCAAGTAGTTTTATTGTTGCACCACCATTGGCCAACAAGAGTGTCCTTTCACTTTTGAATTAATTAAATGACAATTGTATTAGACCTGTGACCTTGAGCATATTGTGCTGATATTCAGTGGTCCTCTCCTCACTGAATGAGCAGCATTGCAGAGAAGCGAGCTTGCGTGGATTGAAGGTACTATTTATGATGAATTTGAGACATTAGTGTATGTGTCTTACTTTGTGCTTTGGGAGACCTCATTGAGTCAATCAGTTAATATTATACGGTAAAGCCACTTTTTGAAAAATACATTTAGAATATTGAAAAATATGAGTAGAAGAGGACTAATCCTCCTCATTTGTTCCTTTTGTCAATAGTTGAGGAAAATTTTAGCTATGCATAATAAACAAGGGGAAATAATTTCCAAGCACAGAGCAGTCTTCAGTGATGTCAACTCAGCAACATTTCTGTTGTGAGGACCTTAACTGTGCATGTTTGGCACAGTGGGACGCTGCAAGTAGACATGCATTTGACTGACAGCCTCCAGGTGAAGTCCCTTCTGCAACAGAGAACCCTCTTTAGTGACTACCTTCCTGGGAAACCTCCTCAAATCCAAAGGATATTCTGATTCCCCTCAAACCTCAATAAAAGCACTGGCTTCTTGCTTATTATTTGTCATGTCATTCTGAGACAAGGTGACCATTGTATGCACAGGACCTTCCTGACCTGACCATCAATCATGTGTCATAACAGAAACATTAAAATGGAAACAGTAGTCACAGAGCACAGATGCTTACCATGCCCACAAAAAAGAAATTTTAGTTCTCATATAGAGATTTCCCATTCCTCCCTGATAACTCTTCTTAACTAGCTGAGAGAAGCCAGAACCAAAGGATGGCCAGACTCAAAGCCTCCCTATCACAGCTGAACACCTTCACAAAGATCTGACTATAACACCACTTGCCAAGGGAAAACTGGCCTCAGTTTTGGCCTTAGACTCCATCCAAGAGACACAAGTTCCTGAAATATCAATAGCTCCCAGAGCATGAATCTCTGAGTCCAACTTGAGGAAACAAAATCAATATGATCATGACTATTGCTTAGCATGCCAGGGTGCTATGATAAATACCTCGCAGGGGGTTGGCTTAAACAATAAGGGTTTATTAACTCACAGTTTTAGAGGCTAGAATTCCAAAATCAAGGTGTTGGCAAGACCATGCTCTCTCCCCAAATTCTGTAGCCTTCTGGTGCTGGCTTGCCCTAGTCCTTGGGGTTCATTGGCTTGCATCTCTGCCTCCCGTGATACGGCCATGTCTCCCTTATGTCTGTTTCTTTAGCTTCCGCAGACATCCGGTTTCTGGCTCCTCCCTGTGGCTTTCTCTGACTTCTCGCTTCTGATTCTTTCTCTTTATAAGACCTCAAGTAATACAGATCAGGACCCATCCTGACACCTTAACTAAAAATAACATCTTCAAAGGTCCTATTTACAAATAGATTGATAGCCACAGTTAAGAACATGTCTTTTGAGGGAGTGCATAATTTAATCTACCACAACCATGATCAAAATCGCCACATTGTCCACACCTGAGCCATCCAATACAGTAGCTACTAGCCACATGTGGCTCTTTAAATTTAAATAAATTAAAATTCAACTTACAATTCATTTCCTCAGTCGCACTTATCACATCTGGAGGGTTCAATAGTCATGCAGCTGATAACTACCATATTGCAGAACATAGATATGGAGCATTTCCATCATTGCTGAAAGTTCTGTTGTGCAGTGCTGGTCTAGATAACTACTATTTGCAGGCCCTTTCCAAATGGTGCATCTGTTTTGATTCTTGCAAGAAATCTGTGAGGAGCAGTTTATTGGTCCCATTTTATATATACAGAAACTGAGATTCAAGGGGTTCAATAACTCATTCAAAGTTTCTCAGCCATCTGTTCCTAAACACACATCCATTTGTCTTTGACAGGTCTGTACTGATAGTGTGTTTCCTTGCCAAGGCACCCTGCCCCCCCACACTGTGGCCACCATGGAAAATGTTGGGAAAGATATTAAAGTGTGAAACCTTCCCCTAGTAGGAGAGCTGAAGGTAATGGCTAATGTTAAGTCCATTTTCATCTTCAACGCTGTTGAAGAAAAAGGAAAGGAGATAATATCATTTTTTCTAATTAATGTAAGTCATCTTTTCTCACCATCCCAGTATTCCCTCTAGAACTGTTCTGGGTTTGTGTGTGTGTATATGTGTGCGTGTGTGTGTGTGTGTATGTTTAATATGTGGGACTGATCTGCTCAAACCCCAAACATGCTTTTCCATATGCTCCTCTTTCCCCCTTTTATATTTCCTTTAAGTACAAGTGCTAAATCTGTGCCATATTTTTATTACCTCTACACTGATGTTGTTGACATTTTTAGAGTTATTTGATGTCTGAGAAACTGGTGAATCTTTCATTTGTTCTTCTGAAACTTTAAAAAATCTAACACAGCAGGGGAAGGACTATGTTTGTATCCATATAAACCAGCTTGTACCCAAATATGTTTCAACTGGATCTGAGGATCCCTACCTCTTAATAGCTCTTTATTAAGTCACTATTAATCAGTGCAGGAAAATATTTTCTGTTATGTTCCCCCTGACAGCATTCCCATTCCTTGTAGGAAAGAGAGATTGGAGGCAGTGAGATGATCAAACTCATCCCTACAGTCAAATCCATGGACTCTTTCCTCATCTCCCTGCCCCAGCTCCATCCCCCGCTCCAGACATCTGATGCAGGCAGCAGAAGAGGAATCACGTGAGACACAGCTGAGTTCACCAGGATGATTTGTGAGCCTCAGTATTTGCACATGTGTGGCCATGCGGGACCTCTCTGGCCGGGCCAGCCATTTCCCCCACATCTGTTGGTTAATCGGAAATCCAAATGTACAAGACGGCACAGGGGAAAAGGGGGGCGGGAGGATGTGTGAACCACTCTGAAGAGCTCACACTGAAAACAAAGCATATATGGCTCCGATTTTAGCTCTTCCCAGATATATATGCACAAACGAAATTTAGCTTTGGGGGAAAAAAAAACACTCGGCATGGTAGAAATGATGGCAGGAGATGGTACAGAGGCTGCTCAGTGGCATTTGAAGTGGCTGCCAACAGCATTCTTGTCCCCACCAGATGGTTCTGGCTCTTTCTACCTCTCCATCCACTTCCCAACCTCCCCTTTGTTTTATGTGTGTGTGTGTGTCCATTCCTTGCTTTCCTCTATTTCTTCTTCTCATTCTTTCTTCCCTGCTTTTGTATTCCTTTACCTTTGGTTCCCAGGAAGAGCTCCTTAGTCAAATTCTAGGGGGACAGGCAGCCCTGCAACCACCACCAAGCTTCTTTCATTGATGATTACCAAACATCAAAATAATTTCTTGGGGTAAAGTAATGTCCTTCTCCTTGGACCCTCTTAAAATACAAAAACTCTCTACAGGAAGTATTGATTAAAGTTCTCAACACTCTAACATGAAATACTTTCTCTGGACAGGAAGAGTGCCTGAGACAAGTAGACAAGGGGCAAGAAAGGACAAGAAGGCAAAATACTGAAAATAAACTCAGCCCACCTCCAACTTTGACCAGGGGCTTCTTGGTGGCAGTGAAAAGCCATACTTTAATATGGTGTTGCCCCTATTTCACTCACTCTTGCCAGGATCCTTAAAGTCTCATGGGAAACAAGCACAGTCCTAGAAAAGATAAGGAGGCATTCAGTAAGGCTTGGTGAATCCTAACATCTTGTTAGAGAAGGCAGGCAAGAACCGGGAGCAATACAGATGTACATAGCTGTTGCTATTCCAGGGAGAAGAAAAGAAAGAAAAATAAAAAACTATTGGCAACAATTTCAAATACCACCCTGTTGTAAGTAGGGCTACAAGTCAGCCAGTATTCCCTGTATGGCCATACCAATCACTTGCAACCTGAGTCTCTGCCCTGGTTATACTCATTGCTAAGTACTTTTTAACACCACTTTGTTCAGGTATATTAAAAAGTGCCATTTGTTTGGCTTTAAAGACAACCCTATAAACTTGTGAATCCATCAGATAGCTTCAGGCTACAGGGAATGGAAAATACAAATGAAGTTGGCATAAACTTCAAAGCTCACATACTGGAGGGCTTCAGGGCTAATTAACAATGATATCAAGAACCCACTTCTTTTCTCCTCTCCACTTGGCCAACCAGCAGCCATTCCACCCTAAGGCTGGTTCTCCTCATGGTCCAAGCATCTGGACTTATTGATTCTTTGCTTATGTGTTCTGAAAAGAGATGTTGGATTGCTTCCAGAAGTTCTCTCAGAAGAGCAAGGAGTAACATTCTCAGAAACTCCCAACAAACCTTATTTCATAGCAGATTGGCCTGGACCCCTTGAGATTCATTCTCCTGGGCTATTTTGAGTAAGGGGTATGGGCTTACCCTTGGGCTGATCAGGCTTGCCAAAGACTCTAAGATGATGCCAGCTCCCCAAGGCAGGTGGAGGTGCAGAACACATAGCTGAGTAAGTCAGAGTTCTACTTTTGAGGGAGTGCATAATTTAATCTAATGTCATCCAACAGTATCCACCACAGTAGCTCCATTCCTCCCACGTCCGTAATGTTCTTTTCTCAGGGTCACACAGTCTCCTAGACCAATAATACCTAAAGTATGGTCCTCAAGTCAGAGCTGGTCCACAGACTGTTATCTGCAATAAAAAGCCTAAATGAGGTAGGGGAAAGAGGTAGTAGGAAAAAGATAGGAATTTCAGCAATTTGGCTTACCAAAAACTCTTTAGACTGCCAATGTCCTTTAATCAATTAGCCTTTAAGCAGCAGAGAAAAACAATGATTTTACGTGAGTCAACAGATATTTTCATTTTAAATAGTGGTTTAATCCATTTACTTAAAGGATTTGAAGCAAATAATTTTTAAAAAGCCTTCTAAGAAGACAGCTATCATTTTTTTCCTTTAAAGAAAGGGCTGGCCAACTTTTGGAATACACATTAAAATGAGTTTATAGATAATTAAAGAGCAGATGCTTTATGATGGGAACATTTAATAATAGCAGCAGACTGGTTCCCACTGAATGGACAGATGATAATACTCAAAACTTCCCTTGCTCCCCCTCTCCCAACCCTCCAAAGGAAACACTTTTTCATCATATCCTAGGTACGAAAGGAACAAGAATAGCTTTTGTACTTAACATTTCTTTTTTACTTTGCTATAAATTAGGTTGTATGCCCATAGAAAGATATAGGAAATACTTTGTTGACAAGACCATCTACTGGAATTACATTACTATCCAAAGTGACTGGTGTGGATCCCATGGAGAACTATTGTTATCACCCTGAGATATTTAGCTAAATGAGTGTTCATTATCATTTTTTAAATTACTTTTTACTTTTTCAAAGTGTATTTCATAAATATGATTGATATTGTCTGAATTTAATATATAGCAAATTTATGCAGGAAGGCAGAAAACTGAGTTTCTGACTTATCTGTAAATGTCAGGGCTACTCACATGAGGAATCCACTTGCCATTGTATTGTGCCTGTAGAGGGCATTAAGGAGTCCAGGAGCCCACATGAAATATAGGAGATGCTGGGGAAAGATTTGTTGAGTTGATGTAATTGTGTTGGATGTCAGCCACCACGTTGTGAGGAAGCCCAGGCCATGTGAAGAGGCCACATGTGGATGTCCCCACCCCATATCCCTCAAAGAACCCAAGAATGCTCCTCTGCCTTGATCTGGGAGATGTGATGCAATGGTGTCCTCTGCTACCAGGAATGTTTGTGACTCATAAGCACACACACTCAACCCCATGTTCCTACACCTGCTCAACAAGGATTTTTTTTTTCTGATGCTCCTTCTCCCCATGATTCTTATTACCTGACTCCCAGAGATTGGGGCATAGAAGAAAAGTATCAGAATTAGAGTATCCAGGAGCTTCTAATGGAAGCAGTTTTCTATAGCAAGAGATAAATAAGATCCCAAGAAACAAGTATAACATTGGAACTCAGAACACACTTCCTTATAAAAACAAGCAAATGGCTCATAAGTAAGCTTTTGGAGTGTCATGAAGTTACAAATTGGGGGCTTCCCTGCCTTTCCCACCCTCTTCTAGAAAGATGAATCTCCCTGCCATATTGTAGAGTGGTCTCAAACTTTTACATCATGTCACATTTATTAGAAAATATTGTTTTAGTTTCCTATGTTGCTCCAGCAAATACCATGAAATGGGTTGGCTTAAACAATAGGAATTTATTAAGTTACAGTTTTGAGGCCGAGAAAATGTCCAAATCAAGGCTCATCAAAGCAATGCTTTCTTTCCAAATACTGGCTGCTGGCGATCCTTGGCTCCTCTACCACATGACAAGGCACATGGCGGCATCTGCTGGTCTCTCCCTTCCAGGTTTAGTTGATTTCAGCTTCTTGCTTCCATGGCTTTCTCTCTCAATCTATTCATTTCATTTATGAAGGACTCCAGTAATAGGATTAAGACCCATCCTGAATGAGGTGGGTCACACCTTAACTGAAGTAGCCTCATCAAAAATTCTACTTACAATGAGTCTACACCAAGAGGAATTAATTAGATTTAAGAACATGTTTTTCTGGGGGTACATACAGCTTCAAACCACCACAAATATCCTATCACATATGTAAGTATAAGCTCCTTGAGGAGAGGCTCCCCATGATAGCCATCTCTTATCCCCATAGACATTAGCAGTGCTTCACCAATAATAAGTGTTTCACCAATGTTTCAGGAAGGGAGGGAAGTAGGAAGAGAGAGAGAAGGAAGGAAAATGTCAATAACTGTGAAAAAGACCCAATAAAAATTGGAAAACCATTTGTAGCACAGGAAAATCTACCAAAAAAATCTACCAAAATATACACAAATAGTACATTTGACACCTTAAAAAGCAGCATCTGATGGTAAACAGGAGAAGCATTTTCAGTCCAAAGTTGCCATCACTCCCATGTCCTCCAGCCAGCAGAGATTAAGCCCAGCTTAGCTGATGCCCCCAGAAGCAGTGAGGCAACACTTAGCTACACCAAAGGCATTCAAGCCTTTATATGTATCCAGCTATTAAATTAATTTATATTACTCAACAATTATTTGTTAAATTACACCTAACCTCTTAAATTTCAGGAGATTGAAATTATCTTACATTGTCCGTGGCAGCAAGTGGGGGAAATGAGTTTAGAAACCAAAATTAAACATAGACAGACACTCATTTCTCACACTTCAGAAGTTGTCCCCTCTGAGTTACCCAACCTGGCACTACAGGGCTTTGGTGGCAGGTCCCAGCCCCTCCACCCCAACCACTGGTTCTAGCCTCAGTTGTCGAATACAGTTCCAGGTACGCTCAGCCTTAACTCCCTTGACACAGAGCATGTGCTAGCTGATCAGGGACATCAACTCTCACTCGATCCATACCTGAGATCACCCCAGAAGTGGGAGAGAAGTCAACTTCTCTGGAGTCAACTGTAAACCAATGGAATCAGAGCCAACCTCCCATCCCTAAGAAAGATAGCTCTTGGAGGCATCTGTAGGCTTCTTGGAGGCCCTGGCTGAGCTCCTGTTGCCTACAGCAGTAATCACAAAAATGCACAACTGTAAGCATTTCTTCCTGCCTTACTCTCCCCCTGTCCTCACTGTTGCTTCCTAGGATCACTGCCCAAATCACTAACTGCACCCAAGTCCTTGTGTCAGCTTATGCTTCCAGTTAGCCAATCAGAGCAAGTCAGAAAGCAGCACTTAAATGAGACACCTAGGCTATAGTGTCCAGTTGTTTGGTCAAGCAAGCACTGGTCTGGTCATTACTATGAGGGTATTTCATAGATGGATTTGCATTGATAGTCAGTTGATTGCATTTACAGCTGATTCCATCTACATCCAACAAAGATGATGGCTTTCAGCAATAAGGGAAGTCTTCTCATCCAATCTGTTGAAGGTCCTAAAAGCCAGAACGGAGGATTTCGGAAGTCAGAAAGAAGAATTTCTGCATCCATTTCAGTCAGCCAGTTTCTCCTGGGGAATTCAACTTCATCTTCATTGGAGTTTCCAACTTGTGGCCTGCACTATGGAATTTGGACTTGCGAATACCCAGTCGTATGAGCCAATCCCTATAATAAATAAATCTCTTAATATTTACCTATATATATTTAAATATGTATATACTGTCGATTCTATTTCTCTGGAGAACCCTAATGCACCCTTATATTCAAAGTATGTGACACGATAATGATGATCAAAATAATTATTGCTAACATTATTGACCATTTAGTATGTTCCGGGCTTTGGTATAAGGACCACATATGGATTAACTCATTTAATCCCCAAAACATCTCTAAAAGAGATTTTATATTATTATTCTTTTAGTAGATATTGATCATCAGCTCTTTATGGATAAAATCAGGGTCCTCATTTTCTTTTATAATTTCCCATTGGGACTCACATTGCAGTAGGCTTTCCTAGAGGCCTCAATTAATATTTCTTTGATTGACTGTTGAAAATACATGAAGGACTAAATGGGAAATGCCAACTAGATTTCATTTCTTCTAAAGCAGTTGTGAGTAAAAGGCAAGATATAAAGTAAGGGGATTTAGGAAATTTATTTCCTAATGAGGTAGCAATTCACCACAAGAAAAATTATCTGGCAACAAAGACCCAGGAAGGAAACCAGAAGTTGGATAGATGAATGGCTGGACCTGTTCCAGGTCAAGGAAGGACAGCCCAAAACCACCAGGAAGCAGATCCCTGCTGTGTTGTTACACCCACTCCTGACTCTTCCACCACTTTGATCTAGTCATTTAGTGACCTCAGCCTCAGTTTCCTCATATGAAAATGGGAATTTTAGACTAAATTGTATCAGAGATTCCTCCCTGTGCTAAAATTCCGGTTTATCTTTACAAATGATGGGGGGGCAGTGTTTGTCATTCATGTGAAGCCCTTGTTATGTTCTAGAATTCTTAATACTGAGCATAATAATGTTGTTCCACACCACATATCCTAATCAATACCGAAGAAGAGCATCCTGGAACCACTAAAGAAAGAATGAATTGTTGGAATGAATACAACACTTAGCACTAGTGAACCAGTGGAGAAGCCATCTTCTTTCTTGGCTACCATGTCAATGATGTAATAGATAAGACTAATTTCCCATTAAACAAAAGTGATTGAATCAGCATGTAACTTGGTGTTCTGATTTAGTCATTCATGTTCCAGGAAATGCTGAAACAATTATCTGAATATTTCTGCAGGATGCACCACAATCTTGGAATATGGAATATGTACAAGTACTTTTACAAAGTGCAATCAGGGAGTAACATGTTCCATTGGCTTGAAGCATGGGTACTTTAAAATTAATTACAATATGTAAATGGAAAACTGCCTTGAACACTAAGACTGCTAATTAAATATGGAAAAAGAACTAATCTACTAAAACTCATTTCAATGACTGTCCAGTTACAGAGGTTGTAAGCCACTGGGAATATATTGTAGTAAAGTACTAAAAGGTGCACAAAATGTGATGAGTATTTGATATATATTTTGATATGGAGATATATGGAACATCTACAGACTACACAAAATTAAACAAAAGACACATTATTTTCTTTACTTTAAAAAACATGGTTTTTCTCTTGTAATAACATAGCAATTGATGCCCCAGAGTAATCACAAAAATAAACTATATAGGTTTAGGCAGTAAGAGTATTAATACTAGAAGAAAACATGATACAAAGTAAGTTCACTGACACCCTCATAAATTTCAAGGACAATCTGCTCTATAGCTGCTTCCTTTGCAGCCTATCAGGCATCCACAATCCAAACTGATATATATCATCTATGGAATGAAGAGAGACCTGGGATGCTTCTCCAACATCAGATGCTTCCTGAAGAGAGACCAGCCTTAGACCTACCGTGCTGGACTATAACAATGAAAACAAAACAACTCCTTGATGTCTTGCTTTTACCTACACAAATGAGGCATTAGTCCTATCATCTGGTCAGAACTTCTCAACAGACAAGAAAAAATAGTAGCCTCTGAATCTACACCACCAAGAGTTACTCTCTGGCTGAGCCTATGATCCTGTCTCTGATTTTGCTCTTGTACCACAGTCCACATCTGATGAAAAAGGTTTCACTTTGGACTGTACCCCTTTCCCCCATGCCTGCCTCCTGCTCAACCCTGGCTGGATTTGTGGAACCCATTCCAGCACTTGCAGGCTGTCCAAACAGATCTCCACACCACCAAGTGAGTCAGGGAAATTCAAGAGACTTAAACTGCATCCTGGGCAGACCTGCTGAGTGAGGGAATTAGGACTAGAATTCAGATGTGGAAATTCTAGCTCAACTCAACCACCTGCTCACACTGCAATAGGCAGTATAGGGTAGGGGCTCATTTCCAGGGCTCTACAGTACAACTACTTGGGTTTGAATCCCAGTCCTATACTCACTTTATGTCCTTGGGCAAGTTTCTTAACCTTCTTACACTTCAGTCTCCTTATATGAAAATGAGATAACAACGGTACCTTCCAGCTAGGTTTTATGAGGATTAAATGAGCTAATGTATGAAAAACACTTAAAGTGCAAGACATTTAAGCTAATTTCCATAATTGCATCATTTGGACCCATATGACTTCAAATGCCCTTTTAGCAATGAAGTTCATATCAGCAGTGCCCCTGGGTGGGCAATAGTACAGACCCAACTGTCCCTTCACTAGAGCACCTTTATTGAGGGCATTTGAAGATGTCTGACCAACCTCTAACTCCTCTAAGAACTGCTTGTCTCTCATCCTCTAGGGAGAATGTGGTCTAGGGAGTTGTGTTTATATCATATGTCTCACCTCTGCCCTGCCAAATGGAACAGGGCATGTTACAAGACGTTTGCAATTCATGGACTAATCATCAACCAACTAGTAATTAGTTGTTCTTTATTGAGAACAGTAACTAAAGAGATAGAGGTGAGCTCCGAGTGGAAAGATCATCCAGGACTAAGGTGGCCAATTCCAGCTACCTTGTCTCTAATAGGTAGGCAGAGAAGGCATATCTGCAGAGAGAAAGCAGGCTCAGAGAGAAAAGAGATGCCATACTGGCTCCAGAAAAAGAGAAGCAGAGAGCTGACATGGAGGCAAAGAGATGACAGAAAACAAGAGTCACTATTGGAGTCTCCAATAATTTCCCAGTTCCTAGAACTGGTTCCCATTTTCTGTCCCCTTTTCCCTGAGCTGTCACTGTGCCCATTCAATAAACTCTGCTTGATATATGAACATGCTTGAGGAGTGCTCTGTTCTATAAAACCAAAGAGCTGTGAAGAGAGCACTGCTGTATAGCTGGTGCTTAACTCAGGACCAGAGCAAGACCTCAACAGATATTTCTGGACTGGATGGATCAAGTAAATGCACTCAATGTGCATACTTATTGACCAATTCTCTGCCTTCTTCAGGCTTACTTTGGCCAACACTACAAACAACAGCATTACCCTTGGCCGTTTCCAGTATTTCCTTGTTTGTTAGTATCACCATCACACTTTGAGGCACTACAATGACAAAATAAGACGTTATAATGCCAAAGGAGAAAACATTTGTTTCTAATTTATAAAGATGCATCTGCTGGAGGGCAGGCAAAACTAGCTCACTAGCTATATTTAGTGCTACCTCATCCCACTAAAAAGTTTTTTAAATAACTTGCCAAATATTTGACTGTCTAGTACCATATAAAAAAATACATCAGCAACACTTTCAAAGCTAAAGTACTACTGCTTATCTTCGAGAAAATTCACTCATGTCTGATCACTGCTTTCAGACGGGTAAATTCCTCTGATCCCTTCAGAAGCTGGAGAAGTTTCTATAAAGATCCTAAAGAAAGTGGAAGTCAACAGAAGAGCAATCTTTTGGGGGGAAATTGGGGCTATTAAATGGTCTGAAGACACTTACAAGTAAATTTCAATATGTTCCAAGATTAATTTATGTTCAACTGTGGTTCATAAAATGGGCAGAAAATCTCAAGTGGCAAGGGATATGTGAATTTCAGCTACTTCCTGAATTCAGCAGATGAAAAGACTATTCTTACAACTGAGCCCCAGGCCCTCTCCCTTTTTGGACGATGTTGCTTCCCTAATGCAGAACTTCTCATAAAGAAGACACACTCGATTCCCTCTGGGCTGACTTCTCAGGTCTCCATTGATTCAAAGAGAAATCTCAATGTTGAAAGTCTTATTATGTAAGTTCTGTGATGATCATAATAAAGAAATGGCACATAACGCACTTTACTACATGCCAGATGCAAACTGCTCTCAATTAATCATCACAAAATCCATATGAAATAGGGAGTATGATTTCCCCCATTTTATAAACCAGTAAAAGGAAAACCTCTTATTCTAGGAAATGGAAGGAAGGAGTTAGACTGGTTTAGATACCCCAGATTAATTTGCACATGGCACAGACGTCTCAAACTTGGCAGCTTACACTGACTTCTCAGGCTTTTTTAAATTAATCAGGTACCTTGCTTTTCTCTCATGCTATCAAACAAGTCGGTTCAACAATGTCAGTTGATTATTCACCACATGCACATCACTGTTTGATGCACATATAACTCAGAGGGGTAATGACAAGATGTTAGACTGTCCTACTAATCTGTGTTCTTAAGGGTCCCTGGTTTTCAGGTTTTGCCAAGGGGATGTCTGACATGTTCCTCTTTGAAAGAAGTCACCTTTGGGGGCTCCAAGACAACATTGGTTTAATGGGTTCAAGGGCAAATGCTGGCCCTTGAGCAAAATGGCTCCCTTCAGGGCTGGTGGGCACAACCTGCTTAGTATCCAAAAGATGATTTAAAACTTGGGGGCAACCTGAATTTGGGGAAAGAGTAACTAACCATCAGCTGCATATAGGAAAAGTAGCCTTTATTTTCTTTGTCTGGCTGTTGTATCCTCCACCTTGCCCTCCTCTTTGAGTCCCACTCACATCCAGGCCTTGGCCAAACTTGTCAACTCAGTGAGAAAAACCCAGGGTAGGGAGGGGGAGCATAGTGGAAAATAGCAGGCACAGAAAGAGTGAAGGCAAATGGCCAGGACATGAAACCCCAAATGGGAAAAGCCCGGAGGGAAGTGCTGGCATGCAGGTTTCATCTCCTAACTCAAAAGCAGCCCAGTTCTATATTAAGAGCAAGATGATGCAGGAAAGCAACACGTGGCGAAAGTTTAAAAGGGCCCATGTCTGGAGTTGCTTTCTAGACTCATAAATTCTATGTGCTGGAAGGATTAACTTGGTGCTTTTCCCCTCCCCTCCCTGATATACTGTGTCCACTACAGCCTCCTGTTTTCAAAGCTTCCACCTATCATGTTTTTCTACTTAAAACAGTTGGTTTTTTAAATCCCAGCCAAGACCCGTTTTCTCACCATTGAGTGTTTTCCCACTCCCCTCCCCTCATTCGTGCTGCTTGTAAAGCATCCCAGGGAGACAGGGAGTGCTGAGTACAGAGTCGGGGGAGATGGGGGGCGCAGGTTTGAGGCACCCTGAGTTCAGGATTTATTAGAGTCAGTTACAGGGAGCTCTCAGCACCCAAGTTTGTGAGCCAGAAACCCAGCCCTCTGGTGTCAGCCCTTTCAGACCCAGACTAGAATGGAAGAAATTGGGAAAGGGAGGAGAGGAATGGGCTTCTCTCACCCCCAAAGACCCCACAAAGCTACCTCAGAGGCCCCCTGCCAGATTTTTGGCTCCCCCTTGTTGCCTGCAACAGGTCTCGCCCAGTTGTTCTCATTTTTAGATCAGCCTTCTAATTCTACCTTGGAGCCATGAAGAGGAAACGCATCTACATGTAACTGGTATCTCACAAAACTGGTTAGTAGTCCTCAGCTCCCTTTCCTGGCTTAAAGGAAGATGGAAACTAGGAGTTGGAAATAGTCAGAGGCCTTTGGGGTTCACCTCTTGATGGGACATTGGTCCAAATTCCACTAAAATGCTGGCCTCTTGCTCTTCTGCTGATTTGCTCTGCTTGGGATCAAGCAGGGCAACAACCCTGGCCTTCCCATTTACCCATAAGAATAAGAAATAGGATCAGAAATCGTCACTGGGAATCTGACCCTGCCATGCCCATCAGCCCCAAATATAAGGAACATGCATCAAAGTAGCTGTTGGCTAGGGAAATGACATAAATGTAAAAAGAAACTGGAAAATCTATACCAACTAAACAAAATTTTGGTAACGGATTGTGGTGACAGTAACACAACATTGTGTAGGTAATTAACTCCACTGCATCGAACACTTGAAAGCAGTTAAAGTGGGAATTGTTATGTCATGTCTCTATTACCTCAACAAATTTTTTAATGGAATACTATTCAGCTGTAAGAAGAAATGAAATTGGGATGTGTATGACAACATGGATGAACCTTGAAGATATTACGTTGAGTGAAATAAGCTTTAGAGTATAGGTACTAGGAGAGTGAATGTGGGATGAGAATGGGAGCTGATGCTTAATGTACGTAGAATTTTTTTTTAGAATTTTTAATAAGGTTTATTGTAAAAGTGTGGAAATGTACAGAGTTGATGGTAACACTGCTGATTTATAAATGTGATTATGGTTGAACAGGGTAGTCTGTGGATGTAAATGTTAATTGAAAGGAAGCTAGAGGATAATCTAGGGAATGTATAACATAGTGATATCATGGTGGATGAAGAATTTGGTTAATAGTATAAATTTAAGAATGCTCTTATTTTACAAAGTGTTAAGAATATGGTGATACAACTAATGTAACTTATGGATGATAGTTAACAATAATATTGTAATATTTTTGCAGCAATTGCAAAGAAGATATTATATCAATTCTAAGGGACAATAGTAGCAGGTATAAAGTTATGTGAGATTTTTCTTTTTGGAGTAATGAAAATGTCCTCAAATTGACTGAGGTGATGACAGCACAACTCTGTCATGAAAATGACAGCTACTTAGTGTACACATTGAATGGATTTTACAAAGCATGAGACTGTATAACACAGGGAATCCAGTGGTGGAAGATGGACTGTGGTTAACAGAACAAATATGAGAGTGCTCTCTCATGAACTGTAACAAATATATAATACTAAAACTGGGTGTTAATAACCAGATGCATTGGAAGGAAAATACACCAAATTTAAGATATGGGCTATAGTTAGTAGCAATCGTTTGAAGATGTTCTTTCATAGTTTGCAACAAATGTTTCAGAACAAAGCAAAGTGCTGGTGGTGGGGTGGTGTATGGGAGCCCTGTAGGATGATAGGCATGTTTGTTTTGTAAGTTCACAACTTTTACTATTCACTTATTGTTTATGTATGTTCATGTATGAATGATACACTTCAATAAAATTTTATAAAAGAAATTGGAAGAATGAGTAAAATTATTTACGTGGCTGTCCTTCCAAAATGCATCTTAATCCTACTTTCCTCCTAGCTTCCTCATTCCCTCCCTCCTTCTCCATGTCCAGAAAAAACCTGGGAGTCTCTTGAATTCATTTGCACACTGCCTCAATCACTTTTCTGAGTAACTCATTCCATATGTACATTACCCTATGCAAGGAGGAGTTCTGTGTCAGTTCTCCGTTTACTCTGAGTTTCCTGATTTTATGAACAATTTCCTAACAATAAGGTCAATTAGACCAGAGGATACCGTTCCAAGGAGAGTGGCAGAATCCCCTTTAGAGATTGCAGTCCGACTTGGCCCTGCCAAAGCGCTAAGGCGCACTCCATGCAGAATAAGTCGGTGCTGGCAGCCCACGCAGACTAAATGATCTAATTCTGTAGATATTTTTTCCATCACCGAGTTCTATGACGCCGGGTGGATTCTCTGACAATAAAATTACTGTTTTGCCATCTTCAACAAAAGCTAAATAAGCTGTTTCTTTCTCCAGTGTGAGAACTTTACAAAGGTAAAAGTCACAACTGATTAATAAGAGCTGTTTTAACAATTACCAAGGGTCTTTCTTTCTTTATTAGAGCAATACCTGGCAAGTGCTTACTGCATGCTTCAAGCTGATGTATGTCATATAAAGCCAACATTAAGAATAAACCAATACAATTTTAGTGGATCAAATGCATGCTTACTAAAAACCACAATTCGCAGTTCCACATTTTTATTAAAGCATACTTTCATTTGGTGCTACAGATTTTACTAAACCCAGCATTTTTTTAACCAAAGAAATCTTATGACTAGCCATAAATTTTCTCCAAGAGATCATTTTCCAATCAGTTCCATTATAGCAAACCTATGCCATTATACTTACCTTCAAAATATATAATTACATGAATTAGCGTAT
Organism: Tolypeutes matacus; assembly: GCA_026826555.1. NCBI lineage: Eukaryota > Metazoa > Chordata > Mammalia > Cingulata > Chlamyphoridae > Tolypeutes > Tolypeutes matacus. Next base: position 4,500,976 of record JAKSZT010004976.1, read on the forward strand.
ACCAATGAATTTTTAATTTTTTGCCTATTAGTTCAAACCACATGAAATATTTCTGCAACCAGATATTTTTATTGAGACCAAAGCATACACATTCCAAACAATGCATTTCTATTCAGATTCTTCTGAAGCCTAATCAAAAAAGTTTGTATTATCTGTTCTCAATATGCTATTATTCAAACCATTCTTTTACTTGATTCTGCTCACTCTAATCTAGGAGTGCACATTTTTGGCCCACCTCTATAATACCTTGCGTGTTTTTCTCTTTGAGATCTCAAACCACAGAAAACTGTATGTTATTGACATTGCTATTATTTTGCAGAATGTAAAATGTGTGAATCACAGAATTTTAGAGCCGGAGGAGATTTATGAAGAATTTCACTTTCAAAGACCACAAACTTGGAGTTTTCTTTCAGTTTCCTTTCATGTGCTTCTTTTTAGATGGCCAATGGTCCCAACTACACATGGTGAGCTCTTTAGGGTAAAAATCAATTTAGCTCTAGTGAAAAGAAATACTAGCATTTAGGGAGATGAATTCTAGGTAAACTGATTAATCAATGAACCAGCTTGACTTGACCAAGCTTTTAGAATTATCTCTCTGCTTTTCTCCTAAACTGCAACTCTTTAAAACTGGTCCTTGGAAGTAATCTTTCCTAGTTGCGTTTTCCTTCTGTCCCCTGGCCAAGAAAAAAGTTTTTTCCAAAATTCCCTGGATACTGATAAAGCCAAGTGTTTCCAGGCTGGCTTCCCAGGAATGGCAGTCTCCACGGAAACCCACATGCATGTGCACACGCACACCAACACATACACGGAGTCCAGGCTGAAACACAGCCAGGTCCCTGTCCCCTGACCCGGCTGCCTCCCATACCAGCAGCTTCCCCAAACTTGCTACTTGAACTGGCCATGACTGAGGACAATGCCCAGAAGACTGTGTTAAGCACCTAACTCAAACCCTTCCCTGTCTTGGCTTGAGACTGAGGTCTGGGTCCCTACAGTCCTTGGAAAGCCGCCATGTAATCCCGGCTCTTCCATCTCAGTTCCAGCTGGGCAGTGAGCAGGCTGCTGGTCTCTCACTTTTCCACCAGCTGCAGTCCCTTCCCAAAATGTACCTGCAATTTAGGAGCACCCTTCGCCCAATTCAAGTCCCCCATTCCAGCCAAAATTGCAAGTAGGAAAGAACCATCTAGAAGAGGGGTTCTTAACCTTTTTGGTTCCATGGACCCCTTTGCCAATCGTTGAAAACCATAGAATACTACTGAAGCAGGATAGATAGGGAATCAATAGACGGATCTGGAACCTGGCAGAAAAATCGCCACCATTAACACGTGTTCTTCAATACACTCAGGATAGCTGCTGGAAGACCCTCATGAGATTCTCCCACTTAGAACAAGATTTTCTCCAAAGCCAGGAGAAGCCCCAGATATTCTCCAGGGGCGTTGTAATTGGGCCCTCCTGGGGGATTTATGGGTGGGGTAATCAATCAAAACAGCAAACACCTGGAGCTCCTCCCATGCCGTTAGCAAAGGAGTAGAATAATTAATGGCTCAAAAAGCATGTGCAGGGGGTCCTGCCCGGGGGTCTGTGCTGTGCACACGTGGAGTGAGAGGCTTGGGACATCTATCTGCGCGGATCGGCGGCGTGGACTGAATGGTAGAGATTCGTGAGTTTTGAGGCTGCCGGTGGAGGTTGGCACAGGCAGCTGAGCCCCGCGGTTACGGAAAAAAAATAATAAAACGGCCATTTCGAGCCGCGGGCGGGGCGAAAAAGTTTTATTTTCTGGGGATCTGGCTGCCTGGCGTCCCTTGGATCTTGTGTGAACAGAGCAAATGAGCTAATCAGCACCCGGTGAAATGGAGGGGGGATTTTGGTCGGGTAACGCAGCTGATTTCCCTAGCCACCCAGGGATAAGACCCGGGCCGCTGCGGAGCCAGGAGGAAGGGACACTTCCCAAAAAAGGGAGGGTTCGGTTGGAAGACAGGGAAGGGTATTTTATATTTTTAGACATCGATCTGGCTGCCTGCACCGCCCCATACCTTTGGGGAGCAGATAAGCCGACCTGAAGCAGCATTAGGCTGAGAGCAGACGCGAATCTGCACTCAAACTGATTTACTGAGCAACCCGGTGACGCTGGAGCTCGGCGCCAGAAGGGGTGGAATCCGCCGTCTTTAGCACTCCTCACTGACTAACATCAGAGCTTCAGATAACCTGGGGAGTCCGGAAAGTGGGACGTGCTTGATTAATTTCCACGGGCCCAGCTACGGTCCCTTCCGTAAGGGGGTTGGTCTAGAGGAGGAATTATTTTGGGTCCTGCATTTGGCTAAAAAAAAAAAAAAAA
>JAKSZT010004976.1:4513307-4559258 GCA_026826555.1 Tolypeutes matacus
CACATATATGCATATATATTTATATATCATTTTGCAAATGTTTGTATGTATTGTGAGAATTTTGATTTTTACCCATAATAATAAAAAAAAAAAAAAAGCATTTGCAAAGGCCAAACCGACCCTCTCTTGCCTTTTGACCCCTGTTCTTGCCTTCTGTCCCCTGTCCTGACCTTCTTTACTCCCCACATGGAACAACAGGCCAGTAAAACCTGGGGTATTTGTAATCTATAATGGGCGATTGTCGTCTCTAAATTGTCCTTCTTTATCACTCTTCAGCCCCTTCCTCTCTTTGCGACCCATGATCTGTTATTCTCTCCCATTTCTCTTCCCTCCCTACCTTAATGAATTACTGGCCTAATCAATGTGGCTTGCTCATGAAATTCATTTCTTGTAGCTTAGTCAAGAACCTAGACAAAATCTGGCTACCTATTTTGGCAAGCCAGCCAGGAGGTTATTGGTGAGGAAAGAGGCCAGGGCACAGGAACTCTCTACATTCTCACCACGCACTCAGACTTATGAGACCTAACCCCAGCCAGGAGGGCAGGGACACAGAGCAAGGGCCTAAAGCAGGGTCCTGCCAAGACAGAGGTTCCCTGGCAGAGCTCTGTGCACTGTGAAGCTGCTTTTTCAAGCCTTTTTTAGCAGCTGCTGGCTTTTCCCTCAGGCCTGGCTGCCATTGCCTTCTCCGGCCCTATCTTGTCGGGCCCTATCTCGCCCTATCTCTTAGGTGGCAATGGCAATGACTCAGAGCTAGGGGCCTGGAGCCTCCCCGCAGGTCCATGCTTTTGCAGGCCCACCTTCCTATTGACCACACCCTGTTACCTGGTCTGGGACAGGGTGGGAAAGCGGCAGTGGGCAGGGCCAGGGCAGATGCCATGGGAGTCCCCTTTCCCAGGGGGTCACCGGCCAGGGCTCCTTTCATAATTACCCACATTTTATCTTCCCACTTCTCACTACTGAATTTCTCCTTACTGGGTTTGTGTTAAAATGCTTTGGAATGTCTTAAAAACTGTAAAATTGAAAATGCCTTTGCTAATGAGGAAGTTACTGCCTCAGGGTCCCAACGCCTGATAGCTAGAACAATTGATCTCTAATCACTTAATGGTTTTTTGATGGCTGGTCTAACTGGGAAACTCCCAGACAGTAAAGTCATAAAACTAGGACTGCTTTTTAAGATCTCTGTAAGAATAGGAAGAAATTTTTTCTGCCCCTTCTTCAAGAAGGAGCAATACTCAGCTTGGAAGCCTTCCGATCTATTCAGTCTGACTCCCAAGTCCAGAACAGCCCCAGAAATGTCTGATGGCAGGGGCCCTGTGATTCCCGGGGTGGCAGGAACCAGAGAAGTAATTCTGAATGTCCCCCAAGACTTGATATGGGAGCTTCAATTCAGAGAACAACCAAACACCCCCTGAGACTTAGCTCAGGAGCTTTAGTTTAGGTAACAGTGCAGTCAGTCTCAGACCCTGGAATGTAGGGGTACCAAGAACCAGAGTAGTAAACTCTGAACAGCTCCCAAGACCTTGGGCCCTTCTGTTCAGAGTGCAGCCAAACTGAGACTTATCTCCAGTGCTTCGGTTTGGATAATTGCTCCCAATGTCTCCCATCAATCCATCTTGGGTGCTTTGGCCTGAACTTCAGGATTTTCAGGCATCCCCCAGACCTAGGTCGGCCACAGGAACACCCATTGGCAGGGCTCTGGATTAAATTCTCAAAATGCTGAGACCAGAGCACCAGCTCCAAATTATTTGGAGTGGTGAACGTTTAGTCAGACTTGGACTCTGGAAATCCAGGTCAGTCAACTTAAAAAGCACTTTTTCATTCTTCCTAAAATAATGAGCACAGCCTCTAGCCTACCAGCAAACTCCCCAGGGGAGTATCTTCTCAGGAATCAGGAATCTGACCTACTGCTGGTCTACATGGCCAACATAGCCAAGAGCAGCCTCTGTAAGGGACCTTGAATTCCAGTTAAACCAGTATAAAAAAGAAAGATAAATCTGAGGCCCAGATTTATTTATTTATTTATTTATTTTTATTTTTTATTTTTTTACCAGGAGGTCCCGGGGATCGAACCCAGGTCCCTCCATATGGGAGACGGATGCCCAACCATTTGAGCCACATCCGTCCCCCTGAGGCCCAGATGTAAATCTTTCTCTCCTTAAAGAAATGAAGAAATACTCCTCAAACTTCCATTAGTTTGAACTCAGTTGTGCCTATAAAAGTTGTGAATAGGGATCAAGATCCAAACCAGTTACTAAACCTCTCCTGAAAAATAAGAAACTTCATGTGTCATCAATTAAGATCAAAAAGTTCCTAGAAATGCTAAGGGCATAAAATTCTCTCTTCTGTTTTAATATGTGCTTAACTTTGTGTTCTACTTTGAAATCTGTGTCTAACTTTGTCAGTTTGCTTGTGCCTAGGAAATCAGATTTGAGGTTCACCTATTACAAATTGGATAAAAGTGAAAGCTAACCTAAAAATGAGTCTTTAAATGTCAATACTGTCTTGTGAGTGGATTTTATGTATAAATCACACTTGAAATTGGTTCAACTGCTAGAAAAGTTAGCAAAGTTGTTACTAATAAAATTCTTGTGGCTTAGTTAATAAAGGTACCAATTCGCCTTAAAGTAAAAACTTACTAGAAACTGTAATAGTTAAGATCATTATATAGATGCAGCATTGTCCAACTCTTCTGCATTCAAACCAGGCCTTCAATACTCTGCATTTTGCCTCTCCATTTGAGTTATTGGCTAGGTTGGTCACTGACCCCTAAAACAATAACGGTTTCTACTACATCTCTGATTGTGCTCCTGAAGTTGATGGAGACTAGTTGCAGTTTCAAACTCCTGCAACAGGCAGTGATGGCTCAAAACGGCCAAATGTACAATAGGTATCACCTCCAGACTGGCACTGTTTCATAGTGCCGAAGAGTGCTATACACCAGGCCAGTAGAATACTGGAACCTACTTTCCTAGCTTCCCTCTAGGGTCAATGGTGCTGCGGCATGCTGGCTGTGTGAAGGACATACCAAGTGGAGCAGTGATCACCAGAGTACTGTGAGTAGAACTTAAACACAATTGGCATCATGGCCTGCTCTCATGGAGAGAGAACATGTAAGGCTTTGCAAACCTCGAGCTTAGAGCTATTGATTGTAGCTCAAAGAGAAACTTATGCATTAGGTAGAGCATTAATTAGAATTAAGTACTGTACCTATATCTCTCCTACTCTAGATATATGCCTGATGATTGTGGTGATACCTTTTCTATTCTAGATCATATGCAGAGGGATACTGAACATGTTAAAGGTCCTGGTAAACTTCATTTTCTAAATACTTAATGAACATGCCTATAAGATAAAAGAATAGCCACCTTCCCTCAGAGCAGTGGGGGCAATAACACTTAATTTTAAAAAGGCACCAAATTAACTTGGGGGCGACCTCTCAGACTTCACCCCATACCAGGTGAAAGACATGCTTAACCCACATCTCCCTTTATCCCTTATTCCAGAACCTGTCACACTCATACCCTGGGGAGGACTGGCAGACCCACATGCCATCCTACCAGGGCTAAGCATTTCCCATCAGAAGGGAAACAGAAAATGAAGTGGCTAGGACCCATTTCAGCTTAGCCCCTTTGAGATGGTCCATGGACAACCTTTCCTCACCCAGGATCTGGAAACCAAGTTCTCATCAAAACTTGGCAAGGAAACAAGCCTCACTCTCAATTAGGGCTAAAATGGAAAGAACCTTACTCTGTAGTTCTGATCACTTCCACAGCTATTAAAGTTAAAGGAATTTCCAGCTTGGTGTACTTATCTCGAGTGAAGCCAACTGCCCAGGAAAGTGCCAGCTCACCAGAAGCATCTGATGAGACGTACGAATGCCAGTCATTGGACGGCCTAAAATACCTCTTCAAGAGACAGTTAAGTAGTGTCTGCGTCAAATACAGATGTTCCCTCTAACTCTAGCCCAGACACCTATTGCTAGGGGTAGGGCAAACCAGACATCCCTTAAGAAATCTTGTCTGTTTTCATTTCCTCTAGTTTCTTCTTATACAATAACTAAAAGGGCAATGCCTCTTCTCATTCCTCTCCTCCACCATAGGAACTTGGGATTTACAATTTATACCAAATCCTATTGTCAATATTAATCTCTCCCTAGAGTTAACCAACAGCATAAAATAACTGAAAGAATACTGTCTCCCACAAACTTTGGAAAGATGCAGCCTTTGCAGGCATCTGGCCTTTTTTACTTTTGTGGTCCAGTATCCTCTTAGTGGAACCATATAGCCTCAAAATTCTAATCAAGTTTATTTCTTCCAGAATCAACATCTTGTTAGCCATATGGGGACTTCATCCAGCTTCACCCAGGATGCCAGATCTGTCTTCCTCCAACCATGACAGAATAGCAGGAGGGTTTTACACCTTGTCAGGTAGGGTCTACCGCCCCTAACCAGCAGGAAGTAATTACAGAAGAATGACCATCATCCTTCAGCACCCCTTTAAGAATAAAGGTGTAAACTCTCTGAGGGGGAATAAAGCAGGCTAGATAGGGAATCAAGAGACGGATCTGAAACCTGGCAGAAAAACCGCCGCCATTGACAAGTGGTCTTCAATATCCCCAAGAAGGCTGCTGAAAGACCCTCACGAGATTCTTCCATTTGGAAGGATATTTCTTCCAGAAGCCAGGAGAAACCCTGGATATTCTCCAGGGGCCTTAACATTGAGCCCTTCAGTGGAGGGGTGGGGTATTAAGGAGTCGGGTAATCAATCAAAACAGCAAACACCTGAAACTCCTCCCATGCCATTAGCAAAGGGGCAGAATAATTAATGGTTCAAAAAGCAAGTTCAGAGGTCAAATAGGCCCTCTCTTGCCTTTTGACCCCTGTTCTTGTCTTCCATCTCCTGTTCTGGCCTTCTTCACCCCCCACCCGAAACAACACACCAGTAAAACCTGGGCATCTATAATCTATAATGGGCAATTGTAGTCTGTAAATCGGCCCTCATGATCACTCTTCAGCCCCTTCCTCTCTTTGGGAACCATGGTCTGTTATTTTCTCCTGTTTCTCTTCCCTCTGTACCTTAATAAATTACTGGCCTAATCAATGCGGCTTGCTCTTGAAACTCATTTCTTGCAGCTAAATCAAGAACCTAGACAAAATCCGGCTACACTATTATAATTTATTGCATGCATTCATAAATAAAGGAAATGCGCAATTTCAGTTAGAGGTCATAAAAGATAAAGGTAATAAGTTGATTTTTTTTTTTCAATTCAAGCTCATGGACCCTCTGAAGTCTTTTCACAGGCCCCTTGTTAAGAACCCCTGATCTAGAACAACTTTTGTTGTTTTGCTTTCTGGCCTCCAAGGCTCTTTTCTGTATCTTGTTGCTATTTTGGACAGCTACTTGTCAAGATTTGTAAGACCTAATTGTGGACATATTCTGATTCTGAATGGTTTATTGACCTCTGGTTGGTGTCCCCTGGAGAAAATGCAGAACGCTGAAGCTTCAATTTGTCTGGTCTATCATGACTGCTGGCTGGTTTATCCCTGCCCAGCCTCTGCTCACCCTTCCCCTGTGGAAAGCCCTAGACCTCCCCTCCCCCACCTATCCATCCCTCTAGTATTCAAACCACACTCCTTTGGAAGCCCTTTGCATGGCCCCAAAGTTATCTTTTTCAATTTAGCATTCTCAAAGATCACACTCACATTCATTAGATCTCTTCCTGGGGGACAAATACATGCAGCTACTATAAAATTCACTTCAAAATACAAACATAGGAATTCCAGGGGGTGAGGAGAATATTTTCACAGCATGGCAGCTGTGAATCTCTGTCCATAAACTTAGAAATATAATTCTAAGTGTGCTAGAAATATAATTTCTTAATTTTGTTTAACTTAGCCTAATTTCTGACCCTTCGTCCCAGTCACACCTGACTGACAATCCATTGACTCTCAGGTGTTCCTGAGGTTTCCCCATCAAACCTCAGGCCAGGATCAATATCAAAGCTTGGAGAAGATATGGGCCAGGTTGGAGGTCAAATCTTCACTCGTCGTCCCACTCAACTGCCTGAGGCAGCAAGCATCCTAGACTTCATGGTTCCTCAAGGCGCAAGGACTCTAGACTCCCAGGAAGATAACGATGGAAGTTAAAGCCTTTGCTTCGTGCCTCTGTTGAGGGTATATTACACTTTCCTCCTTAAAGTCTCCCAAGAAGAAACTAGGACCACCTCTTGGAAACTCACAGACCTCCTTCTTCCCAGCTCTAGACTCAAAATCTCTTTCAAATCAGAGAAAAAAAAAAACCCTTTCTTTAGCCAACCCTCCTCAGCTGGTATAGAGGCTTCTGAAAACAAAAGCCAGGAAGCCCTCAGGCTGCTTCTGCTTTCTGTCCCCTCCCACACACACACACACACCTAACCCAGGAAGCAGGAGTCTCTGTCCTTTAAAAAAAGAAGAGAAGAAATAGGGAGACAGGATCACGAATTTATATCTCGAAGTATAATACAGACTCTTTAGCAATATTGAATTTAATATCTTATTGAAATATATATATAACTTTCATAGTAAATCCAGATAATCCTTGCAGGCACCCAAAAGAATCATAAATAATCATAAAAATGCAAAATTTGTCTTCTTTACAGGAGTGCAGCAAATAGCTAACTATACTTTATAGCTGCTCCTTATCTAGCTGGAAATAAGGAAAAGCCATTCAGGCTAAAGAAATAAAGTCACGCAAGTGAACAGAAAAAAATTAATTTCATTCTATTGTTCAAGTGGCATATTTTTTCTGAATGGATGACATGATGAAAAGATCTGTGAAGGACTCCTTCTAGCCTATTGTTCTGAAGGAACTCAATCTTCAGAAAAGATTCAAAGATACTGAAAACCTGCTGAAGGTCAACTGTAACAAGGAAATCAGTGGGTCTTGTGAAAGACATACATAAATCACTAGGAGGTATAAGAAATTTATTTGTATTTATTTATTTATTGGAGATATAATGTACCTGTGGTAAAGTGCACACATCTGAAGTGTACACCTTGGTGAAGTTTTACATATGTACACCCCCCTGTGAACACCACCCAGATCAAAACGTTGGCCATTTCCAACCTCCAGAGGGCATCTTGTGCCACCTGTGTAAATTAGAATGATAAATGGTTTTACTAACCATCTTGACTTGCTTGAGCTTCCATTTTATCCAGGAAATTATAAAGAAGAAATGGAGGTTAATGAAGCAGGCTGACATGCCAATGAACCTTTGTGGTGCTGATGACAATCCCTGCCCCTGTCCAGAAGAAGGAAGTCAAAGAAATCAGGCTGACACCAACAAAGTCTGCTAAGCTTGCCCAATAACCACCATCTTACACCACCATCCTGGTTGCTAATTAACAAACTGGGACACCCTGCCCTGACAGTCCACATCCCCCCAACCCCATAGTTTACATAGCTCACGTACCCATCTTCATCCCACCCCGTTCTCTCCACACCATCCCTTCATCTCAAGCAGCCATATAAGCTGCTGCCCCAACAATTTGCAAGAAATTTAAAGAAATTAGGGCCTAGATTGTAAGCTCCTACAGCAGTCACATTTATGCCTGAGCTCTGATCTCTAATTGTTATTTCTAACTCCTGAGATGCTTTACTCTTTCTGTATAACCTAGTAGCTCCCTAGAATTTTTTAAGTACCTGTATGACACCTGGAACCCAGAGTTAAAGTTAGCCAGCTCTAAAAGTGATGAAGAAACAGCCCTATGACTACACAAAAAGAGTGGCCATAGAGGAGCTGCCACGGGGTGATAAAACACAATTGACATTATGGCCTGCTCCTTTGGAGGGTTAATATGTGTGGTATTGTGAGCCAGGTCTTGCTCAGGCTAAGCAAATGTCCTAGGGCTTATGGCAGAAAGTTCCACTGTTATATTACTCACTGGAGAAAACCTCCCCCTCTAGGGACCTAGTGGACATTTGTGCTTGCACCCTTAGGTTTCTTTTCCAGATTCACACGGCTTCTTCTAACTTCTTCCTTGACTTCTGGTGCTGCTCCTGCATTAATGCAAATTTAGTTCAACAAACTTGCTCTGCACCCCCTTTTATAAGTCTGTTTGTTTTATTTTCAGCATAACACCCTCATCCAACACCCCCCAAAGTTCAAATAAACTTCTATCAACACAGATTGGTTTTACCTGTTCTTGAATTTCACATAAATGTAATTACACAATATGCACTCCTTCTGTCTGTAAAGTCCTACTTTTAAAATTGTACTTAATTCTTAATTCTGACTCTTAAACACATAGCTTTCATCATTGGTTTTCCATCAGAGTTAAGATCTGAATACATTATTATAAGATTCACATTGTAATTTTATTTGCTATAAGTTATAAAAATAAATATCAAGAACACATTTTAATCCATTTGTCATCACTTTTATCCAGGACTCAAAAATTTCTATCTAAAACATTTTGTTACAACAGCTATGTAAAATGACACTAGTTGTACATTTTCTCCTGAAGTGGAAGAACAAAATTGAAATGTTTCCTTGATGAAATAACCAAACCTAATTTCTACTTTGGGCCAAACTAAAAATATAGAAAAATAAAAATAAAGGAAAGTAAAAAAGAAAAAGTGTGTATATAGTCTTGCCATTCCTTTTAAATGAATATAAGTTTAAATGGATCATAAAATTGATTGTAAGTAAATTACTGACAAGTTTGGGTACCTGGAAGGCATCATAAAAGTCACCCTCATGTAGAAAAATAGATAATATTTGTTGAAAAGTTCTACTGAAGAAGACAAGAAGTGATGCAAAATTTATGAACAACACCATTTTTATAAAATCCAATTAACACTATAGGTTGCTCGGCAAAATGTTGGGAGTAGATTTGCTGGAATGATTTACCACTGATCATGGTAATAACAATAATAATTAATCTCATCTTGTCCATGGGAACCCAAGAGGTGTAATGTCAGGAACTCACTTTTCTTTAGTTATCTACCTTTTCTAGCTCATGGAACTTGGTTAATTTTGCCACCATAGGTTTTTAAGCTACAGAAATGGGGGTGCTCTTAGAGCTGGGGAAATCACAATTCCAATCGTGGCCAGATAACCACAGTAGGAAAGGCAACCCGGGAGAAGTAGATCCTGAGATCAGACCCAACCAGCAAGGCCGGGCCAAAGGTTGTGGGGCAGATCTGGACAGGGCTGGAAGACTTCTGTACCATCATCAGGAAATGATACCAAACAATTATGGGGACCTATAAAATTATAACAAAATGAAAATTTAGCAAAATTCAACACTTTTAAAAATTGAGGTGTACCTTACAACTCAGATGTACCTTCAGTTGAGGAAATGTAAAACTTACAAATGCATATACCTTTTTTTCACACTGGCCTTTATTTCTAAAGCTTAATGTTCTAGCCAGGCCTCCACAGTTCATATTTGGGGCAAGTTAACATAGCACCAGCATCCCTACCCTAGCCCCAAGCTTACAAGATGCTGGTAATAGTAAATGATACATGAGATGATTTCCTATGCTATGACAAACACTCGTGGCTCCCTCCCCACAGAGAGACCCTTATGTCCCCATTCCTTATCTTCAAGAAGCTCACAGTATAGCAAAATCAAGGTGTCATCTAAGGACTAGCACATAAGAAGCAAATACTGGGTCAGGTAGAAGGTTTGTACACTGAAATACATGAATGTGAAGAACTATGTAATTTGTAATTGCCAAATACCATTTACTTATCTTGTTTATTGCCTAATTTCCATGCTAGAACATCAATTCTATGAATTCAGCTTACTCATCTGCTACATCCCCAGTGCCTGTGCATAATGGATATTCAACAGTTTGTTGAATGAAAATAAAATAAAATAGTCCCAGGGAAAAGCTAGACCCCATTTTAAGAGGACTCTAAACCAGAATGTAGATGGTACTGGGGTATGCAAAAGACAGTAATATGTTAACCACTTCTGCCCCAGCACCATTCAGATCATAAGGGGAAACCTCAAGCAGGCAGGTAATTAGCACTGGGGGCGTCTTTCCAAGACTGAAGATCAGGAATAAACAAACAATAGAAAAATTAACAAAGGCAAAAGTATGTTCCCTTGAAAATATCAACAAAATTAATATACCATTAGCTAGGCTAATCAAGCAAAGAGAGAGAGAATGCAAATTACCAATATCAGAATGAAAAATAGGTTATGAGTACAGACCCTACAGTCATTAAAAGAATTCTAAGAGAAGATGAGTAACCTTGTGCTAACAAATTTGATGACTTGGTTTAAATGTACAAATTCCTTGAAAAATACAAGTTACCAAAACTGACAAGGATGATACAGAATATCTGAATAGCACTATATCTACAATGAAGCTCAAGGACAAACTAAACATCCAAGAATCAAGACAAGGCAGGGATTACACCACAAGAGACTAAGGGACCAGGCAGGTCATTTCATCTCAGACATAGGAAAGTAAACAGATCTGATCATTGGGGTATTATGTAGGCACTGTGTCTCACAAAGCAGGAATCTGTTCTCAGAAATGGGACACAAAGTTAGAGCCAGGCTCTTGGTTGTGGGCTATGATCTAGGGAATGATATGGGTCACGTAAATTCTCTATTTCCAAGGACCTCACTGTTTCTTGAAAGAGCATCTAGGCTGAGCCTGTTTGAAGGTGCAGGAAGGGGTACAAGCAGTCCCAGTTAAAGAAAAAGCAGAGGTATAGAGACTGGGACAACTTGAGACTTCCATTTAACTTCTAATGAAAATGACCTAATACATGAAATAATGAACTGAATTTGCATGCTAACTTTTTCAGTGTCAGTGAATAACAACTCCTTCCTTCTAGTTTCTCTGACCCAAACCTGAAAGTCACCCTTGAGTATGCTCTGTTCTATTTGTCAGGAAAGTCTAAGGCTGCTACGTTCATAATATAGCAAGAAGCTGACAAGCTCCACTTCCCAATCTCCCAATCACCTTAATTTAAGCCCCCATCATCTCATTCCTTTATTACTGCTATTTTGTCTATGATAGATTGAATTATGTACTCCAATTTAGACATGTTCTTAATCTTACATTGTGTCCCTGTGGGTGTGAACCCATTGTAAATAGGATATTTTGAAGTTGTTATTATTAAAGGTGTGGCCCAATTGAATGAGGATGGGTCTTAATCTGGATTACTGGAGACCTTATAAAGGAAGAAACCAGAAGCCAGGGTCAAGGAAAGGCACAGGTAAGATCCTGAAGCCAGAAGTCAATAGAAGTTGGAAAAGAAAGGAGAGGACATCACCATGTGATGCAAGGCAGGGATATAAGCCAAGGAACCCCAAGGATTGCTGACAGCCAGCACTAGAATATTTCAGACTTTGGGGAGAAAGCAATGCCTTGCTGATGCCTCAATTTTGGCCTTCTCCTAGCCTCAAAACTATGAGCCAATAAATTCCCATTGTTTAAGACAACCCATTGGGTGGTATTTGTAAAGCAGCCTGAAAAATGAAGATAGTCTCTTAAGCAGTCTCCTTCTTGTCACCTTAATTCTTCCAAAATCTTCTCTCAACAAAGAAGCCAGAGGAATCATTTGTCACTCCCCTACTTAAAATTCCCCAATGGCTTCCCATACCTGTCCAAAAGAATCTCAAAACTCTTATCTTACAAGACCCTATGTGATCTGGCCCTAAAGATTCCTCTGACCTCTCTTACCACTCCACTCCATCCAGAGAGGTCTCCATGCCACTTTTTGAACACACCTGACACCTTACCACCTCAGGGCCCTTGCATTGATGCTCCTTCTTCATGGAATGCTCATCACTCAGAGCAACTCCTCCTTACTCCCTACTTCCCTTCAGAAATTCACTCAAACAAATGTCCCTTTTCAGTGAGGCATCTTATGACTAACCTGTATTCCCAGTGCATAAAACCAGAATATATGGGGTAGGCACTCCATAAGAGTTTTCTAATGAATGAACGAATACCTTGGGACTGCAGAAGGCAGAAGGAAAGTAGTGGCACATGGAATCCATCAGGACTACAAAAGCGTTTTGCTTGGTTTACTCAGTATTTAAATTTTTCTATTTCATTGACAATATTTGAAACTCAAGAGAATTCTGAATTCTCTTAAAAACAAAAAGAACTGACAATACTGAGCTTATATTGTCACATGGTGGCCACTGAACACACTTTCATATTATCTTATACATGGCCCATTTCATTACTTTACATTGCCTTGTAAGTATTCAATAGAAAAGAAGGTATCTCTTATGCCATAGTTACTAATTTTCTCTAAAGGGGATTGATCATTATTTACTATAGGACCGTGAAAGGCAGAATTCTAGAATGGCTCAAGATTAAAGTCTCTGGGGTATGCACACCTTCTCCCAGTTATTCGGGTAAACATTAATTTAAGTGCCACTATGAAGGGATGTTGTAGAGGTAGTTAAGGATCCACATCCATTGGCCTTAAGATACAGAAATTATCCTCGGTGGTTCTGAGTGAAACAGGTGAGGACTTCAAAGAAATTGAGCACTGACTGGCAGAAGGTATTGAAGTGTAAGAGGATTACAATCTGAGGAAAATTCTCTGTTGCTGACTTGGACATTGAAAGAGGCCACATGACAAGGAATGTCAGTGACTTTTAGAGCTGAAAGTGAACCCCTGGATGAGAGCCAGAAGTAACTAGGGTCCTCAGTCTTAAGAACTGAAGATTCAGCCAACACCTCAATGAGCCTGGAAGCAGGTTCTTGCCAGAGACTTGAGACAGGAATACATCCTGGTTGTCACTTGGATTTCAGTTTTGTGAGCCCTCAGCAGAGAACCCAGTCACACCATGCTCACCTTCTAACCTACAGAACTGTGAGCTAATAAATGGGTATTAATTTTAGCCTCCAAATTTATAATAATGTGTTGTACAGCAATAAAAGACTAACACAAGGCATTAATTTTTTCAAAGGATTAATAGTTAAAATTTTTTTTAAGTTTTTTGAGTTCCTCTCTCTTACATCATCATTCCATAAAAAAATAGAAAACCATTTCCTAAAAAAAAAAAAAAAAAGTTTATCTTCATTGACCTTAGCTTTATATATAGCTTTCATCATGAACATTCACTTTTTATTTAATGAGAATCTTTGGTCTTTGGAAATGCATGTGTCTTGACAAAATTCATGTAGAAATAAAAGTAGACTTTCTACCACTTTATACATGATTTTCTAAACTTGTAATATAAAGTAAAGAGTAGCATTTGTATAGAGCTGATACCACCCAGAATAAGATCAAGAATATTTTAAATGGCTAGCCGATAGGAGTGGTTCCTCTGTTTCTGTATGGTCTTCCCTCACCGGGCATTGTATGTCACCTTGTGTTTAAAATGCATAAATCCCTATTGAAATGACACCCCAGACTATCTGGAAAGGGATGTTCAAATCACAACCTGCATTCTCTATAATGCTCTATTTGGAGTCTAAGGTAGAGTTCCATGACCCATGTATTTTGGTGAGGAGCTTAGAAAACAGAAGAAAAATGCTCTGGCCTTGAATGCATGTGCTTTGAAGAATTTTTCACCCAGAAACGCTGCTAGAGTGGGGATGACAGCTCCAACAACCTGCATCAGCTGGCTGTTTCCAGATGATGTATCTTAGTACACGTTTCTTCCAGCTGCTTATTGTGTAGGTATATTTGAACTACCCTGCAAAGCATTTCCCCAACATGGTCTGAGAAATATGTGCTGGGTTTTCCTAGGAATTAAATGCCATGCAGATGGGAAGCAATACTGAAAAATGTATTTGAAAACTGACTTCTATACATCAGGAACCAATTCTAAAGGTTAAGTCTTGGTTTTGTGATATAAAATTAGGCCGCATGATAAACAACCATGGGTAGTAAATTTAGTATACTTATTAATATTTATGGGAACATAAGGAAGTATCTGAAATAAACAAATGTCTCCTTTCATTTCTGGTTATATAAGAGAAGGAAGGAAATAGAAAGGGATGGAAGTTAGGAAAGGGAAAGAGAAGGAGGGAAGCTGCAATCACTCCCAGCTCTGCTCTGGGACATCTTGACCAGGTGAGGTTCCCTGTCGGCTCTGTGCTCTCCACCAGGCAATGCTCCCCCAGTGTCAACACTTGTCCTGCTTCACTTTTAATATTGTCGCATTGTCCATTTACCCCAACACAAATGGAATTTGTATGAGAACAATGGCTGGGTTCATTTGGCTGTCTTTGTAATCCCAAGAGGAAAGTAGTCCCTTACCTTGAGTTCCCCCAAAGCAGATGCTGAGACAAGAATGTGAGTGAAAGGAGATCCCAAGAAGTAGAGGCAGGGAAGAGAGGGAGAGAGAGGGAAGGAAAGGAGCCGATAACAGGTGAGTTAGAGAGCAGGTTATAACGAGAGGAACCAGGGCTCAGTCCCTTGGGATCCAAGGAGAAGATGTTTCAGTGTCGTCCCACAAGAGGGGTGATGAAGCTGAGCTACTTACTCTCCAACCCACTGCATCCATTAGCCAAAATTGCTCTTAGAGGAAGAAAATGGTAAGTGCCTGCAAGAGGACACTGTTGCCTTATACAGGGACAATGAGTACTGAGGGAAGATAAACTGGGCACCAACAACCCAATAGACATGTGTTGAAAGAGTAAATGAGTTAGTAGAACAAAATGTTTTTTTAACTCTAATGCCCTTTACAAGTTTTATGGTGTTATTGTTATATGTGTTGTTTTGACTTTGTCATCATTTTCTTAAATGAGACATAATATCACAAAGAACATAAGAAGCCCTAATCTTAGACATACAACTCAGTGACTTTTACAAATATAAATACATATGTATCTCCACCCATATGAAATATCAAGCATTTTATTGCCTGGTTAAGCTCCCATGTGCCCTTCCCTAGTCAACACCAACTTCCATCCTGAAGTAACCACCATTCTAACATCTGTCACTATAAATAAGCTTGGCCTCTTTTGGAACTTTCTGTAAGTGGATTTCTACAATACATTCTCATTCATGTCTGGCTTCTTTCACTCAATACAATCTGTAGATACATCCATGCTGTTATGTATACCAGTTAGTTTGTTCTTTTTTTATTGCTGTACAGTGTTCTGCCAACTCAATTTTGCAGTCAAAATGAAATGAAGAAGCAGATTGCTGGGTTACATCCAACCCTGCCTTCTAGCAATGCCACATGGCACATTACCAGCTCCAGGAATTTCTGCATCAAGGAATTCTAACTTCCCACCACCCATGGCGTGGGATCAGGGGAAATTTTGCCAATCCTACTAGTCAGAGGTCATGCCATCCTTCTCACAGCCATGAATCAAAGTTTTACATGACTCAGCCAAAATGGTTTGAGCACTAGAACAGATAGATTAGCTTTTCATCCCAACTCTACCATCAACTAATTACAATCCACTAAACAAGTTGTGTTAGGTCTTTAATTCTCAATTTCCTCATCTTTAACTGAAGATATTGGGCTGATAGTTTCTGTAGTACTTTCTTGCCCTAATTCACTGTCTCCTTGTTTTCTAATATCTTCCCCACATGCTTTCCCAAGCAAATGGGGCACTTCACTTAAAGAAACACCAGATTCCATTTGTCAATTCGGCAGGTTTCCTTTGGATAAAGAAGAATAGTACCCTCAACATGCAGGGAAAATCTAAACACTGCATCAATGAGTGAACACACAAATGAGCTGAGGATGGGGTGCCGGTCTTGCCCTGGTAGCCTGAAAATTTTGGAGGCAGGTAGGAGAGGTGCAAGGTCCTGGTAACTGGGGAGGTGTTTGTTATCAGCAACAACAACAGAATAAGAAGCAGGAGGGGGTTTCTGACATTTTAGATAGAGGGACCAAGATTTTTACTTGTGATTTATATGGGAATGAATAGCTGATCTGCAGTCCTTCCTTGACTATAAGTCTATGTGTGGACTTCAAAGTCTAAGAAAGCCCAAAAACGGAGGCAGGAGCAATTAATGCTGTCAATGACACCTCCTCCCCATTTCTCCACCCTTTTCACTTCTGTGTGCTCCAGCTCAATTCCAGCTCAGAACAAAGCAATATCTTTCCCTATCGATAAACTGTAAATCAGAGCAGCACAGTAAAAATTAAATACTATCCTACTTCCAATGGGATGACTTGCCTTTCAGAAAAAGAAGAGGTTGCACAAAGAGTTTAAAAGTTAATTCTATAGAAAGAAGAACTTCCAGTCAACCAGGATGGTGGCATAAGATGTTCCAGGGTGCCATTCCCCACCCCCACCTCCAAAGAATCACACAGCCATCTTCCTCAGAAGCCAGAAAAATAGGTAAAAGTTTGCAGTAAATGGGCAAGTACCAAATCAAGAAAATGCAGCTTTTAAAATAGGTAGGAGGACATCCCTACCTAGTCCCCAAGTGTTGAAGTTGCTACACAGTGACCCTCCACAGTCCTGGGTACATGGCACTCCTTGCATCCCAGAGCTTCTGCAGCCTGCACCCAGCCTCAGCACTCACCACTTCCTGCCCGCTGTGGCCCTGTAGGCTGGGGGTGGGTGCCATCTCGACATTGGGCGCTGGCCCAGCTCTGCTTGCAGTGCAGAAATTCACAAACATGGATGGGTAACAACAGAAAATGGTATGTTATGAAGATGGTTGGCTAATCAAAATGACACTGAGTATTCCATCTGAACTTGGTGAACTAATGAGTGAAGAACCATATGAGAAATACATAAAATCCATGGAAGAGTGAAAAGGAACCATTAAATAAACTAGTCTAAAACAACTTAATTCAGCAATATTTTAAATTATTGGTGGGTAGAGATTTATAACAACTTTTAGCAATACCAATGAAAAAAAAACAGGAATTTCTCATTCCAACTATGCTATTGAAAGAAAATACCCCATAACTTTCTAATGGTAGCAGGTATAAACACAAAATGCATCTTTTTCACATTATCCTGTGATTTAGACTAGGATCTATTTATTATATTCAGAATTCATGGAATTATCTGAAGTAAAAACTACTCATAAAAATTATTTAATTCAAAGGTGACATTGTTATCTTAAGCCTTATATAATATTGTAACTATTGCTTACATCCATCCCTGGATTTGGGTCAAAATACTTAATGATATTTTCATTGGAAATAACTGGGAGTGGAGCTAAGTTTTTGTTGTACGGTGCCAGATGAGGAACAATACTTTCTTAATTTTTCAATATTCCACCTTTACTAGTGCTATTTTCATACAATGAAGAAACAGCCTTGCAGCAAAATAAGAAACCATTTAATAATAATAATAAATTCAACATCTCCATTTAAAAAAGAAAAGTAGGAGAACCTCATGATTCTCTTCCTGGTCTGTCCCCCCTCCCTCCCTGACATGGTGGGAAACCATCCTGCTCTCCCACTGTGGGTCCCTGACCCTGTTCTGGAGGAAGCACAGTATAACTCCTCTGTTCATACTGTGGTGACTATATGCCAGTGCCAATCTTCCCAGTGGCAGTCTGTAAAACAGAACCAGGAAACTTGCCTCTGGCTTACTTACCCTCTTATTACTGGCCCTGTATGCAGAGGCAGCTTGATGAAAACTAAAGCAGCATACAACACAATTAAGTCAAAGCAGCCTGGGGAAAAGAACTGTCTGCTTTAAATCATATGCTAGAACAGGAGGACAGGGTAGAAATTCTGTTTCATAGGGAGTAAAAAGGGCATTTGAATTATTGAAAATAGGGAAATTCCTAAGGCCACTAGCAAATACAAGCCCAGGACAAGAAGCAGGCTCAGAAAAGACAGAGAAGACACTGAACTTCACATTCACCTCAGGCTGAACTTCCTAATATGAGAGCTAAACTCTGAAGATCACCAACCAATGCAGAACGTATTTGCAAAGACTGTGAAAGGTGATTTTGAATTAGTTTTGTTTGTTTTGTTACTTTCCAGAGAAATAGATAGTTTTATATTAATAGTAGGACACTTCAGCACATCACTTTCAGTAATGAATGGAGCATTTAAGCAGATTACTTAAAAAAAAACTTAAGACTTTGATGATACTATAAACCAACTAGACTTAACAAATATATATGGAAAACTTCACCCAAACATAAGCAGAATACACATGGATCATTCTCCAAGATAGACCATATATTAGATCACAAAACTAGTCTCAGCAAATTCAAAAATGCTGAAATCATACCATGTATCTTCTCCAATCACAATGGAATGTAGCTGGAAATCAGTAACAGAGGGAGATCTGGAAAAGCAACAAATATGTGGAAATTTTAAAAATTCTTAAACAACCAATTGGTCAAAGAAGAACTCACATGAGAAATGAAGAAATATCTTGAGTCAGATAAAAGGGAAAACACAACATGCCAAAACTTACAAAGTGCAGCAAAGGCAGTACTGAGAGGGAAAGTTATAGGTTTAAATGCTTACATTAAAAAAGAAAGAAAAAAGAAAAAATAAATTAAAATTAAAAAAAGAATATCTCAAATCATAAACTTAATCTCATAGCTAGAGCAAACTAATCCCAAAGTCAGCAGAAAGAAGGAAATAACAAAGATTAGAGTGGAGATATGTGAAATAAAAAATTAAAAAGAAAACAATAGAATCAAAAAAAAACAAAAGTTGTTTCTTTGTAAAGGTAAAAAAAATCAATAAAACTTTATGTAACATGACAAAGAAAAAAGAGAGAGATTGCAAATAACTAAAATCAGAAGTGAAAGGGGATTACTGGTCTCACTGAAATAAAAAGGATATAAAGGTTACTATGAACAAAAAAGCAACAACAAATTAGATATGAAATGTTTTAAAAATCCTAGAAAACAAACAAACTACCCACACTGACTCAAGAAGAAGTAGAAGATCTCAACAGACCAATAACAAGTACAGAGATTGAATCAGTAATTTTAAAATTCCCAGTAATTCAAACCCTGGGACCAGACAGCTTTACCTGTGAATTTGACCAAACATTCTAAGAAGAATTAATACCAATCCTGCTCAAATTTTCAAAAGATTGAAGAGGAGGGAACATTTCCTAACTCATTCTATGAGGCCAACATCATACTAATATCACAACAGATAAAAATACTACAAGAAAAAAAATATATACCAAAATGTCTTATGAATATAAATGCAAAAATCCTCAATAAAATACTAGCAAACCAAATCCAACAACACATTTAAAAATTAGATGCTATGATCAAGTGAGATTTATCCCAGGTATTCAAGTTTGGGTCAACTAAAAAAATAATAAATTAATGTAATACCCCACATTAATAGAATAAATGGGAGAAATATTTCAATTGGGACAGAAAAGGCATTTGACAAAATCCAACACCCCTTCTGATAAAAGCACTTAATAAACTAAGAATAAAATGGAACTTTCTCAACATGCTAAAGCCATATATGAAAATCTCACAGCTAACATTATACTCAATGGTGAAATATTGAAAGCTTTCCCCCTAAGTTCAGGAACAAAACAAAGATGCTCATTGTCACCACTTTTAATCAGCATTGTATAGGAAGTTCTGACCAGAGCAATTAAGCAAGAAAAAGAAATAAAGGCATCAAAATCAGAAAGGAAGAGTAAAAAGTTCCTTGTTTGCAGCAGATTTGATTATACATATAGAAAATCCTGAAAAATCCACAAAAAAGCTACCAGAGCTAATAAAGTGAGCAAAGTGGCGAGGTAGAAGACCAGCATGCAAAAATCAATATTGATTCTATCCAAGAGTAATGAGCAATCTGAGGAGGAAATCAAGGAAAAAAATCCATTTACAATAGTAGCTAAAAATCAAAGACTTAAGGATAAATTTAACCAAAGATGTAAAGGACTTGTATACAGAAAACTACAAAACATTGCTAAAAGAAAACAAAGAAGACCTACATAAATAAAAGGACATTCCATGTTCATGGATCAGAAGACAAAATATTGTTAAGATAGCAATTCTACCCAAAATGATTTACAGATTCAACACACCAATCAAAATTCCAGCAGCCTTCTTTGCAGAAATGAAAAGCCAATCATCAAATTAATATAGCTCTGAATAGCCAAAAAACATACTGAGAAAGAATGAAGTTGGAGGACTCTCACTGATTTTAAACTGTACAAAACTACAGTAATCAAAACATCATGGGTGCTCTCATGTCTGCTAATAAGATATTCTAATGTCCACCAATAAGAACTGGTTGCGGGCCCCTACCATCTTTCTTATGATGTCATGTTGATCAAGAAGATAGGCAAGCAGCTGCATTGCTGTGGAAGTGGCAGTGCCAGAGAAAGGGCAGGAGGAGCTTACATTAAAAATACATGCGATGCTGGAGTTTTTAGGTATACTTCCAGAGACTGGAGCCTCCCGCCTACCTATGTGCCAGGTGTGCATGAAATCTAGGTGGAGCTGCAACTCCTACCTTACAGCTCAATGGACTCATCCAAGTCACCTGGTGAGGAGACAACGATGGGAAATGGCCATCCCAGGGAATGGAGAGGGCCTGCATCTGCAGGCAGGATCATCCCACCCACCATATCCATGGGATATAAGCCCTCTCTCACTTGGAGTTGGAGTGGACATCACCATCCCAGTCCCCTCAGGATTGGGGGAAGAACTATGGACTAGAGTGGACTTGATGGTATTCTCTGGTTCACATATGGTGATTCTAGCAATGCAAGAAATTATAACAATGAGGTGGAGCCAGTGGCCACTTGACAGTTTTGGGGTAGGGAGGGGACGAGCAGTTGAAATACAGTGGCTTCTTTGGGAGTTGGAGGTTGTCCTGAGTACTGTTGTGGCAACGGATGTAGGCCATTTTAAATCAGCACACACCACTCAGAACTGAGTGGGAGAGAGTGTGGTCTACAGTGTGAACTGTGGTCTATGGTTGGTGGCAAGGCTCCAGGATGTGTAAGTTCATTGAGGGTGGTGGGCCACACTGTGGGAGATGTTTGTGTGGGATGTGATGGGAGGTGTGGGAGGTGGGCAACATGGGAATCCCAGTGGGTTCCGTGTAATATTTTGGGTAATCTAAGCACCTCTTAAAATATATGTATATATATAACATTTTTGTAAGCAAATACACATATATGCATATATATTTATATATCATTTTGCAAATGTTTGTATGTATTGTGAGAATTTTTATTTTTACCCATAATAAAAAAAAAAAAATACATTAGAGGGAAACAGATATGACTCAAGCGATTGGGCTCCCATCTACCATATAGGAGGTCCAGGGTTTGATTCCTGGGGCCGCCTGGTGAAAGGCAAGCTGGCCCGCGCAGACAAGTGGCCCCATGAAGTGCTGACCCACATGGACTGCAGGCCGGTGCAGGAGTGCTAGCCCACGTAGAAAGCTTGCACAGCAAGGTGACGCAACAAAAAGAGACACAGAGGAGAGACAATACAAGACTCAGCAGACGAGGGAGCTGAGGTGACGCAAGAGATTGAGCACCTCTCTCCCACTCTGGAAGGTCCCAGGATTGGTTCCCAGTGCCACCTAAAAAGAAGACAAGCAGACACAGAAGAACACACAGAGAATGGGCACAGAGAGCAGACAACGAGCGCAAAACAATGGGGGAGGGGGTGATAAATAAATCTTAAGAAAAAAAAAATACATTAGAGGATGTCATCAACAAGATAATGTAAGACATCCCCTGAAAAAAATGTCCCCAGACATTCAGTGAATTAAAGTACAAATCCCCACTTGTTTAGAACTCTGGAGGACAGCAAAGACTGGAGAAAAACTCCACAAATGCTGAATCAAAGAAAAAGAAAAATATCAGGTAAGAAACTTCCATTCTGGACCACCGATCCCAATCCCCTTTCTTCCTCCTTAGTCAGTCCTATGCAGCTTGGGAATTTCTCAGATGCAGTGGCCAGGATCCCTCCCACCTCCTGCCAGGGACACAGACTATAGAGGCACTCACAGTAGTGAAGTAGAACAGCATGAATATACAGGCACAGGATCATAAGTCCACAGAGACCTGGGTGGAAGACAGGCCTCTGAGGAGTGCTGCACACAAAAGGGCTCTGGGGGTGGGGGGTCAAGAGAGAAAGACCTCAATAGAACTGTGGTTGGCAAGGGGTGTACTCACCCAATCCAGTTTCTGTGGGATGGACCATCTAAATGCAAAACAGACTTTTCTGGGGTGATCCACCTTTCTGGATTGACCTCATTGGATCCTCAGGGCAGGATACCCTTGACAGTCAAGGGAACAAATCAAAACTTCAAAGAAGACACAGAATCTGGAACAACTAATTAAAGAAGTTCAAGCAAATCTCCTAAATCAATTCAAGGAGATAAAGGAAAATATGCATAAAGAGATAAATGACATTAAGAAGGTAACGTGTGAACAAAAGGAAGAATTTGAAAGTATAAAAAGAAACATAACAAATCATGGGGATGAAAGGCACAATAGTAGAGATTTTTAAAAAATACACTAGAGGCATATAACAGTGGATTTGAACAGGCAGAAGAAAGTATAAGTGAACTAGAAGATAGGATAATAGAAATCATACAGTCAGAAGAACAGATAGAGAAAAGAATAGAAAAAAATTGAGCAGGGTCTCAGGGATTTGAGTGACAGCACAAAGCACACAAACATACACATCATGGATATCCCAGAAGGAAAAGAGAAGGGGAAAAGTGCAGAAAGAATATTTGAGGAAATAGCAGCCAAAAATCTCCCAACTCTTATCAAAGACATAAATATGTATATCCAAGAAGTGCAATGTACTCCAAACAGAATAAATCCTAATAGACCTATTTCAAAACATGTACTAATCAGAATAACAAATACCAAGACAGAGAATTCTGAAAGCAGCAAGAGAAAATATGAGATATTCCTCAGTAAGACTAAGTGCCAATTTCACGTCAGAAACCATGGAGGTGAGAAGGCAGTGGTATGATATAGTTAAGATACTGAGAGAGAAAAACTGCCAAACAAAAAGTCTTTATCCACCAAACCTGCCCTTCAAAAGTAAGGGAGAGTTTTAAATATTTGCAGATAAACAGAAACTGAGTTAGTTCATCAACAAAAGACCTGCTCTACAAAAATTATGAAAGAAAGTACTGCAGGTTGAAAGGAAAAGACAGGAGAGAATGGCTTGTAGTAGTGTAAAGAGATGAAGATTATCAATCAAGGTAACTAAAAGGCAAAACCCAAAAGTACTATATCTTCAATATACAACTCTACTGTTTAATTCCTATAAAAGTCAGAATATAATTGAACAAGAAAGAGGTGTATTTCCTAAGAATGGATATGCATGGAATATTGGAATATTACTCATCTGTAAAAAGGAATGAAATCCTGATACATGCAACAATGTGGATGAACATTGAGGACATTATGCTGAGTGAAATAAGCCAGACACAAAAGGACAGATATTATATGATCCCACGGATATGAATTAATTATAATAAGCAAATTCATAGAGTTAGAATCTAGAATATAGGTTACCAGAGGATAGATTGAGGTTAGAGAATGGGGAATCGATGCTTAATTTGTACAGAATTTCTATTTAGGTTGATTGGAAAGGTTTGGAAATGGATGGTCATGATAGTAGCACATTATTATGAATGTAATTAACAATACTGAATTATATAGGTGAATATGGTTAAAAGGAGAAACTTCAGATCATATATGTTACTAGAGTAAAAATTAAATGATAAACCATAGGATTGTATAACACAGTGAACCTTATTGTAGATGATGGAGTATAGTTAATAGCACAAGTATAAAAATGTTCTTTTATGAATTATAACAAATATATAATACTAATACAAGGTATTAATAATAGGGTGGTGTATGGGGAAAAATACACCAAATGTTAACCATGGACAATAGTTAATAGCACTATTTTAATAACCTTTCATCAACAGCAGCAAAGGTAACTACTGTTAAAAATAATAATAATACAGTTACATAAAAGTACTATCATCAATTGTATCAAATGTCCCACACCAATGGAGGTTATTGGTGGTGGGGTGGTATATGAGAATTCTGTATTTTTTGCATAATTGTGCTGTAAATGCACAACTTCTCTAATAAAAATACTTTTAAATAAAAACACCATGGTGATGGCACAAGACAGATATATAGACAATGGAATCAAACTTGAGAGTTCAGAAATAAACCCTCACATATAGGGCCAATTGATTTGTCACAACAATGCCAAGTACATTCAATCGGGAAAGAATAGTCTCTTTAACAAATGGTGCTGTGAAAACTGGGCCTCTATTGCAAAAGAATGGAAGTGGACCCTACCTCACACCATATATAAAAATTAACTGAAGAGCGGAAAAAAGATGGCATCAGAGTGAGGAGCTCCTGGAGTCAGCTCATGCTGCAGGGCAGTTAGTAATCACCCAGAGCTAACTAGAGCACCTGTTTGGGGCCCCCAGGAGACCAGAAGAGTATCCTGCAACATGTTTGAAAGTATGGAAGGAAGAGACTGCCCATTTGCAGAGCAGAGTCATGAGTAGAGCCCTCCACAACACGGAGGTCAGTGTCTGTGGTGCAAGCCGCCTCAGGAGCTATTCCTTGGCTGGAGTTGGAAGCTCTATTTCCCAAAAAATGGGGTAGGAAGACACAGTGTGGCACCAATTTCAGCTACTGATTGGTGAACTTGGAGGGCTAAAGTATAATCCTAGGAACAACTAAACTTTGAGCCTGTCCAGGTCAGGAGGCTGGTAGCTGCCATTTTGACTCCGTCCCTGGCCTGAGGGGAAGCGGGGCTGATTGAAAATCACAGTTCTGGTAAGGAATGGCTTCTTTCCACCCAGGTCAGATTGCAGGTCTAACCTAAACCCCAGCCCCACCTCTGACAGGGAGGAAGCTGGGGGGACCTGCACCACCTCTCTGGGAAACTGCAAGCCAAGCTGCAGAGGCCAGTGCCCATCCTACTCTAGTGGCACAAACTGCCTCAGGAGCTATTCCATGGCTGGAGTTAGAAGCTCCATTATCCATAAACGGTGAAGGAAGAGACAGTTGTCCACCGACCTCAGCTACTGATTAGTGGACTCGGCTGGCTAAAGTATAATCCTAGAAACAGCTAGAGTTTGAGCCTGTTCAAGTTGGAAAGAGTTCGGTAGCTGCCATTTTGGCTCCGCCCCCTGCATGAGAGGAAGTGGGGCTGACTGAAAAGCCAGTGAAGTTAGGGACTGGCTTCTTTCCACCAAGATCGGACTGCAGCCCTAGCCTAGGCTCCAGCCCCACCTCCAGCAGAGAGGAAGCTGGCGGGACCTGTACTAGGCTGTCCAGGCAACTGCAAGTGCTCTCTGCTGGTGCAGACTGAATAGTCAGTCACTTGGGGCTGCATGCCTGCACCCCAATAGGATAGGAGAGGTACTGGGTATCCTCGGCCTTTCCAGGCAACGGCAGGAGTTTTCAACCCACACAAACTGGTTCATTGAGTGCCTTCGAGTCCATCTCCACCTCTGTCCCCCCATACGATAGGAGGGGGCTGGTGCTCCCTCAGCCTTTCAGGGCAACTGCAGGTGCTTTCCGCCTGCACAAACCTGACCATTGGGCACCTGTGGCTCCACCCCCATCCCCAAAAGGACAAGAGATAGACTGTGTTTGCCCAACTTCTCTGGCTAACTGCAGCTGCTTTTGGCCCACAAAGCCTGGACTGGTAGGTACTTGTGGATCCACCCTCACCCCCCAATAGGAAAGGAGGGGGCTGGTGTTTCCACAGCTCTTCTGGGCAATGGCAGACTTTTGGCCTACAGGGACTGGACGGTTGGATGCCTATGGATCCATCCCCATCCCAAATAGGATAGGAGGGGACTGGTGTCTCCACAGCCTCTCCGGAAAACAGCAAGTACTTTCGGCCTACAGGGACTGAACTGTTGGGTGCCCATAGAACCATCCCCACCACCCAATAGGATAGGAGGTGGCTGGTGCTTCCACAGCCACTCTGGGCAATGGTGGGTACTTTCAGTCTATAGGGACTGAACTGTTGGGCATTGGTGGTTCCATTTCCACCCCTAAAGGGCAGAAGGGAGAGTACTGCTTCAGCTTCTCAGGGCAACTGCAGGCATATATGACCCACACAGATTAGATTGTTTGGCACTCTAGATGGTCAATTCCCACCCCCAGCAGGGAGGGGGTCTGGTGCTATGTCAGTTTACTTGAGTAACTGTGGTCATATTGGACCCACAAGGCATAGATTGCTGCCCACAGCTATAGCTCCTTCCCCACCCAAGATAGGGGAGGAAGGGGTGTTGTTCTGCTAATTAACAAAATTTCCTGCATGATGTTTCACTTTTAGGTTTGAACAATACTCACTAAATTTTTTCCCAATACAAGTGTGAAGCTTTATCCATCTCTCTGGGCAACTACAGACAGTCTTGTCCTGCCCAACTTGGATTATTATACATGGCTGCAGCTCTGTCCCTACCCCTGACAGAGGAGAAAAGTGGGAGAAACTTCATCAATTCCTGGGGCAATGTGGGCAGCTTCAGCTTCTATAGCTTACAGCACCAACTACATCCTTGGCTCCTACTACACAACCAGCAAAGGAGAAAAGACAAGAAAGCCCTAAACTAAAGAGAGAAACTGCACTCAGAATAAATATACCTAGCAAGCCAGATGCAAAAATATGAACAAAAAATTACAAGCCATACCAAGAGACAGAAAGATATGGCCCAGTTAAAGGAACAAAATAAGCCTACAGATGACATAAAGGAGTTGAGATAACTAATCATAGATGTTCAAACAAATCTCCTTAATAAATTCAATGAGATGGCTAAAGACATTAAGGATATTAAAAAGATATTGGATGAGCACAAGAAGAATTTGAAAGCATACATAGAAAAATAGCAGACCTTATGGGAATGAAAGGCGCAATAAATGAAATTTAAAATACACTGGAGACATATGACAGCAGATTTGAGGAAGCAGAAGGAAGGATTGGTGAACTTGAAGACATTGCTTCCGAAAGTGAACATACAAAATAACAGATAAAGAAAAGAATAGAAAAAATTGAACAAGGTCTCAGGGAACTAAATGACAGCAAGACATGTGCAAACATACATGTCATGGGTGTCCCAGAAGGAGAAGAGAAGGGGAAAGGGGCAGAAGGAATATTTGAAGAAATAATTATAGAAACTTTCCCAACCCTATTGAAAGATATAGATACATGTCTAAGAAGCACAATGTACTTCCATCTGAATAAATCCAAATAGACCAACTCTGAGACACATACTAATCAGAATGTCAAATGCCAAAGACAAAGAGAGAATTCTGAGAGCAGCAAGAGAAAAGCAATTCATAACTTATAAGGGAAACCCAATAAGATTAAGTGCTGATTTCTCATAAGAAACCATGGAGGCAAGAAGGCATCTTTCAAAAGTGAGGGTGGGTTTAGAATATTCACAGATAAGCAGAAACTGTGAGAGTTTATAACAAAAAGACCAACTTTGCAGGAAATACTAAAGGGAGTGTTACAGCCTGAAAAGAAAAGACAGGAGAGAGAAGCTTGGAATAGAGTCTAGAAATGATGACTGTATCAGTAATAGTAACTAAAAATGTCAAAAATAAAATGACAGATAAAACACAAAGATCAAAATGGATGAAATAAGAACTGCCTTTACAGTAATAACATTGAATGTAAATGGATTAAATTCCCAAATCAAAAGACACAGACTGATGGAATGGATAAGAAAATATCAGCAATCTATATGCCCTCTGCAAGAGACTCACTTTAGACCCAAGGATACCAATAGACTGAAAGTGAAAGGTTGGGAAAAGATATTCCACACATGCAGTAACAAAAAAAAAAAAAAAAAAAAAAAGCTGGGGTAGCTATACTTACATCAGATGATGTAGACTTTAAAAGTGAAACTGTTATTAGAGACAAGGAAGGACATTACATATTAATAAAAGGAATGATTCACCAGGAAGAAATAACAATCATAAATGGATGTGCATCTAACCAGGATACCCCAAGATACATGAGGCAAACACTGGCAAAACTTAAGGGAGCAATAGACATCTCTACAATAATAGTTGGAGACTTCAATACACCACTCTCAGCATTGGATAGAACATCTGGGCAGAGGATCAATAAAGAAACAGAGAGCTTGAATAAAATGATAAAAGGATTAAACCTATTAGACATATACAGAACACTGTACCCCAAAACAACAGAATATACATTCTTTTCAAGTGCTCATGGATCTTTCTCCACGATAGACCATATGTTGGGTCATGAAGCAGATCTCAATAAATTCAACAAAATCGAAATTGCACAAAGCACTTTCTCTGAATAAAGTTGGAAATCAACAAGTGGCAGAAAAAGGGAAGATTCACATATATATGAAGATTAAACAACACTCTCTTAAATAATCAGTAGGTCAAAGAAAAAATTTCGAGAGAAATCAATAAATATCTCAAGATGAATGACAATGAGAATACAACATATCAGAACCTATGGGATGCAGCAAAGGCAGTGTTGAGAGAAAAAATTATAGCCCTCAATGTTTACATTAAAAAAGAAGAACAAGCTAAAATCAATGACCTAACTACACAGCTGGAGGAACTAGAAAAAGAACAGCAAACTAATCCCAAAGCAAGTAGAAGGAATAAAATAACAAAGATCACAGCAGAAATAAATGAAATTGAGAACAAAAAAAAACCAATAAAGAGAATTAACAAAACCAAAAGTTGATTTTTCGAGTTTAACAAAATCGACAAACCCTTAGCTAGACTAAGAAAAAAAGAGAGAAGATGCAAATAAATGAAATAAAAAATGAAAACGGGAACATTATACTAACCCCACAGAAATAAGAGAGATCATAAGAGGATACCATGAACAACTATACGCCAAAAAAACGAGGCAATGTAGATGAGATCAACAAATTCCTAAAAACATATGAACCACCTACACTGACCATAAAAGAAATAAAAGACCTCAACAAACCAAATACAAGTAAGGAGATTGAAACAGTTATCAAACAGCTCCCCAAAATGAAAAGCCCAGGACCAGACAGTTTCACAGGTGAGTTCTACTAAGCATTCAAAGAAGATTTAATACCAGTCTTACTCAAGCTCTTCCAAAAAATTGAACAAGAATGAATGCTACCAAACTCATTCTATGAAGCCAATATCACCCTAATACCAAAGCCAGATAAAGATATTACAAAAAAAGAAAATTACAGACCCATTTCTCTAATGAATACAGATGCAAAAATCCTCAATAAAATACTTGCTAATCAAATCCAACAACACATTAGAAGAATTATTCACCATGATCAAGTGGGTTTTATACCAGGCATGGAAGACTGGTTCAACACAAAAAGAATCAATCAGCATAATACACCACATTAATAAATCAAAGAAGAAAAATCACGTGATCTTATCAATTTGACACAGAAAAGACATTTGACAAAATGCAGCATCCTTTCTTGATAAAAATACTACAAAAAAATAGGAATTGAAGGAAACTTTCTCAACATGATAAAGACCATATATGAAAAACCCACAACTAACATTGTACTCAATGGTGAAAGACTGAAAGCTTTCCCGTTGAGAACAGGGACAAGACAAGGATGCCCATTGTCACCACTGTTGTTCAATATAGTGCTAGATGTTCTAGCTAGAGCAATCAGGCAAGAAATTAGAAATAAAAGGTACCCAAATCAGAAAGGAAGAATTAAAACATTCACTATTCATAGATGATATGATTAGATGATATCTAGAAAGTCTTGAAAAATCTACAACAAATCTGCTAGAGTTAATAAATGATTTCAGTAGAGTGTCAGGACACAAGATCAATACACAAAAATCAGTGGTGTTTGTATACACTAGTAATGCACAATCTGAGGAGGAAGTCAGGGGGAAAAATTCCATTTACAATAGCAACTAAAAGAATCAAATATTTAGGAATAAACTTAACCAAGGATGTAAAGCACTTGTATTCAGAAAACTATAATGCATTGCTAAAAGAAATTAAAAACACCTAAATAATTGGAAGAACATTCCATTCTCATGGATTGGAAGACTAAATATCATTAAGATGTCAATTCTACCCAAATTGATATGCAGATTCAATGAATGCCAATAAAAATTCCACCAGCATTTTTTAAACAATGGAAAACACAATTATAAAATTTATCTGGAAGAGTAAGAGGCCCCAAATAGCCAGAAACATCTTAAAAAAGGAAAAGTGAAGTTGGAGGACTCTTACTTCCAAACTTTAAATCATATTACCTAGCTACAGATGTAAAAACAGCATGGTACTGACATAAAGATAGACACATAGACTGATGGAACTGAATTGATGGTTCAGA
Source organism: Tolypeutes matacus (assembly GCA_026826555.1). Taxonomy (NCBI): domain Eukaryota; kingdom Metazoa; phylum Chordata; class Mammalia; order Cingulata; family Chlamyphoridae; genus Tolypeutes; species Tolypeutes matacus. The sequence goes on from JAKSZT010004976.1 coordinate 4,543,556, forward strand.
AACAAACCCTCACATCTATGGCCAAGTGATTTTTGACAAGCCTGTCAAACCCACCTAGCTGAGAAAGAACAGTTTATTCAACAAATGGTGCTACGAGAACTGGATATCAATAGCCAAAAGAAAGAAAGAAGACCCCTATCTCACACCTTATATAAAAATTAATTCAAAATGGATCAAAGACCTAAATATAAAGGCAAGTATAATAAAGCTCCTAGAAGAAAATGTAGGGAAACATCTTCAAGATCTGGTGGTAGGTGGTGTATTCTTAAACCTTACACCGAAAGCACAAACAATGAGAGAAAACCCAGATAAATGGGACCTCCTCAAACAAACACTTCTGTGATTCAAAGGACTTCATCAAGAAGGTGAAAAAGCAGCCCACCCAATGGGAAAAAATATTTGGAAACCACATATCCAATAAGGGTTTAATTCCCATTCTGTATAAAGAGATCATACAACTTAGCAACAAAAGAGCAAGCAATCCAATTAAAAAGTGGGCAAAAGATTTAAATAGACATTTCTCCAAAGAGGAAATATAAATGGCCAAAAAGCACATGAAAAAATATTTCATATCACTAGCTATTAGGGAAATGCAAATTAAAACAACAATGAGATATCATCTAACACCACATAGAATGGCCATTATTAAAAAAACAGGCAACAAAAAGTGCTGGAGAGGATGTGGAGAAATAGGAATACTCCTTCACTGTTGGTGGGAGTGTAAAATCGTGCAGCCTCTGTGGAAGACAGTTTGGCGGTTCCTCAGGAAGCTAAATATAGAACTGCCATATGATCCAGCAATCCCTCTACTAGGAATATATCCAGAAGAACTAAAAACTGTGACACAAACAGACATCTGCACACCGATGTTCATAAGGCATTATTCACAATTGCCAAAAGATGGAAACAACCCAAGCATCCATCAACCAATGAATGGATAAACAAAATGTGGTATATACATACACTGCAGTAAGAAGAAATGAAATTGGGACACATATGATAACATGGATGAATTTTGAAGACTAAGTGAAATAAGCCAAACACAAAGGGACAAATTTGCATGGTCTCATTAATATGAACTAAATACAAAGAATAAATACATGGAGTTAAAACTTAGAGTATAAGTTATTAGAAGATAAGAGGAGGGTTGAGAAGAACTACTGATGCTTAATGTATATAGAAGCTTTAATTAACTTGACTTTAAAAGTGTGAAAATGGATAGAGTTGATGGTAACACATTTTAGTGAGTAGCAACTGGTTTATAAATGGGATTGTGGCTGAAAAGGGTAGTCTGAGGAAGTAATGTCAATTGAAAGAAAGATAAAGAATAATCTAGGGACTGGATAACACAGTGAACTCAGATGTGGATGAGAATTGTGGTTGAGGGTACAAATGCAAGAGTGTCCTTCTCTGAGCTACAGTTGATGTACATCACTATTAGAAGGTGGTGGGAATGTGGAGAAGCATGGGAAAACTACAATTAGTGTGACCTATAGACTGTGCTAACAGCAATACTATAATATTCTTGCATCAATGTCTAAGATGTACTGTGTTGATAATGGAGGTATACGGAAAAAGTGTGCCATATGTATGCTATGGACCATGGTTGGTGCTAATAGTCTGAAGATATTATCTCATAATCTGTAACAAATGTTCCAACATGATGTGGTGTGTTGGTGAACGGGTGCTGTATGGGAATTCTACACATGTGTATGGTTGTTTTGCAAGTTCACAACCTCTGTAATAAAATATACTTTTAAAAAATAGGGTGCGTTGGGGGGGGGGGAATACACCAAATATAAGATAGGGACTATAGTTATTAGCAATATTTTTATGATGCTCTTTCATAGTTTGTAACAAATGTTTCACAACAATGCAAAGTGTTGGGTGGACGGGTGATGTATGAGACCCCGGTATGATGTTATGTACATTTATTTTATAAGTTCACAATATCTACTATCCTATTGTTTATGCATGTTCATGTATGAATGATATACTTCAATAAAAAATATATTTTAACAAATTAACTGAAAATTGGAGCAATAAGACCTAAATATAAGAATGAAAAAATATTCCTGGAAGAAAATATAGGGAATCATCTTCAAGACTTGTATTAAACAATAGTTTCTTAGACTTTTATATCAAAATCATGAGCAACAAAATGAAAAATAGATAAATGGGACTTCATCAAAATTAAAACTTTTGTGCATGTAAGGACTTTATCATGATGGTAAAAATACAACTTATAAAATGGGAGAAAATATTTGGAAACCACATATCTGATAAGGGTTTAATATCCAGAATGTATGAAGAAATCCTATAACTCAACAACTAAAAGACAAACAATTCAATTTTTAAAAATGATCAAAAGACTTGAATAGACATTTCTCCAAAGAAGAGAAACAAATGGCCAAAAAGCACACGAAAAAAATGCTCAACATCATTAGCCATTTGGGAAACACAAATCAAAAACACAATGATCTATCATCTCACCCCCACTAGAATGAGTACTATTGTAAAAAGTAGATAATAACAAGTGTTGAAGAGAATATGGAGAAATAGGAACACTCATTCATTGTTGATGGCAACATAAAATGATGCGGCCACTGTGGAAAACAGTTTGGCTGTTTGCCAGAAAGTTAAGTATAGAATTACCATATGATCCAGCAATATTTCTATTAGGTATATACCCAGAAGAATTAAAAGCAGGGTTTTGAACAGATAATTGCACATTGACATTCATAGTGGCATAATTCACAATTGTCAAAAGATGGAAGCAACCCAAGAGTACATCATCAGAAGAATAGATAAACAAAATGTGGTATATACATATAAATGAATATTATTCAGCTGTAAAAAAACAATGAAATCCTGATACATGTGATCACATGGAGGAAACTGAAGACATCATATTGATTGAAATAAGCTATACACAAAAGGACAAATATTATGTGAGTTCACTGATATGAAATAATTAGAATAAGCAAATTCATAGATGCAGAAATTAGAATACAGGTTTCCAGGGACTGAAGTGGGGAATGGAGAATTAATGCTTAAATGGTACAGAGTTTCTATTTGGGGTGATGAAAACTTTTGGTAATGGATGGTGGTGATGGCAGCACAACTTTGAATATAATTAACACCATTGTATTACACATTTGAATGCAATTAAAGGGGGAAATTTTAGGTTTAATTATGTTACTAGAATAAAATTTAAAAAAAATAACTTAGGACTGCATAACACAAACAGTGAGCTCTAATGTAAACTATGGACTAGACTTAATAGTAGAAATATAATAATCTTTCATCAATTGTAACAAAGGCACCACACTAATGTAAAGTATTAATAATAGGGAGAACTCTGTATGTAAGGGAGGTATATGGGAACTCTACTTCCTGCATGATTTTTCTATAAACCTGTAATTTCTCCAATTAAAAAAAAAAATCCTAAAAAAACTTCCTGATGCTCCCAGGGTAAAGACCTCAGGCCTGTCACCCAGGAAGCTGCCCCCAGCTGCCTACTCTCCCATTTCATTCACTTATTTATTACTCAACATGTCTATACTGAGCAGCTTTGTGGCCTATAATGGTTAATTTCTTTTTTTTTTTTTTTTTACCGGGAGGTCCCGGGGATCGAACCCGGGTCCCTCCATATGGGAGACGGACGCCCAACCAGTTGAGCCACATCCGACCCCATGGTTAATTTCATGTGTCAATCTGGCTAGGTTATGATATCTAGTTGTTTGGTTATGCAAGTACTGGCTTGATTGTTACTGTGAGGGTATTTAGTAGATGGATTTGCATCTACAGTTAGTTGAGTGCATCTATGGCTGATTGCATCTACAATCAACAAAGGAGATTGCCCTTAGCAATTGGGGGAGTCTTCTAATCTAACCGGTTAGAAGTCTTAAAGCAAGAACTGAGCATTTCAGAAGTCAGAAAGAATAATTCCTGCCTCTCCTTCAGCCAGCCAACTTGTCCTGGGGAATTCAACCTCACCTTCATGGGAGTTTCCAACTTGCAGCCTGCCTTAATATAATTTGGACTTGCCAATTCCCACAGTTGCATGAGTCAATTCCTATAACAAGTCTCTTAATATTTACATATTAAAAATTAATTTTGCAAAGGAAAATACTGAACACTTTTATTATGAGAAGTCCTTACCTAGCTAAGTAGATGAGAAAATGTCTCTATTCAAAGGCAGCATTCTGTCAACCATTGTTTGTGGGAGAGAATGGACCCAGTGGCCTCCTTGACATCCACTGCTTCCAGCCCAGAGGCACCTCACCTACATCTAAGAGTGGAGCCTCACATGTCCACACAACTCTGTTTCCCAGCCTGGAACATCCTTTCCGTGTGCTTGTGTTCAGTGGCATGGGGCGGGGCAGAGAGAACACCACGATTGTCACTCTTTAAATTCCACTTCTTTTAAGTCAGTTCACACACTCCTTGCTTTTTCATAAGTTCTTCCAGGTTGATGTGTGGAAAATCTGCCTCCATTAGTAAGACTTTTGAGGGACAATGGGGCAAAGAATTGAGAAGCGAAAACCCCAGGCTTGGGAAAAAGGACAAGGAGGGCGGAAGGAGCTCTCCGTTCCTTGTTGCCCCATTTCTTGATGGACTACAGGCTTCAGCTCCTTAGCTGCCCTCCTGGGTGAAACTGACCATCGGGTAAAGATGATCGAATAGGTTGACAACCAGATGAAAAAAATCAAACAGTTGTGGGCAGGGAGACAACAGTTACCTTAGTAGGACCTGATTTTAGAATTTAACCTTCTGGGTCATTTTTATTTGTTTTTGTTCGTTGTTGTTGTTTGTCTTTTTTTTTTTAAGTTGTGGGTTACACAACAATCATGCCTAAAATACAGCCTTCCTTTATACCACTCCCTTATTACCTTGCATAGATGTGGAACATTTGTTGCAATTGATAGGAACACATTTTTATCATTGTATCTATTAACTATAATCCATGATAATAAACTTAGAATTTGCTATGTTGTGCAGTGTACTAGTCAGGGTTCTCTCCGGAAACAGGATCAACAGGAGATATCTGTCAATAATATGAGATTTTATAAGAGTCTCTTACACGACCATGGGGATGCACAAGTCCAGGTTCCACAGGCAGGCAGCAAACCAGGGGCTCCGACAAAAGTCCAATGAAAGGTCCTTGATGAGTTTCTGAGAAAAGTTGGCTATTGTGGCCTTTGGGCAGTTTGATGTAATTCTGAATTCCAAAAATATAATTGGATCATGCTTGTAAACTGATCTGTTAATCTGGGCATGATTGAGTTATGATTGGGGCGTTGACTGGGCTGCGTCAGTAGGGCGTTGAGCCCCGCTCCTTGGTGGGTGGGGAATCAAATATAAAAGGCATGGCAAGAACAGAGTTGAAGCAGTCTTTTGAGAAGCAGTTTTGATGTTGGAAAGAAGGCCCCAGGAGAAGAGAAGCAAGCCGTTCACCTGATCGTCTACAGCTGACCTTGTGGCGGAAACAGGAGCTAAGCCCAGAGAGAAACGCAGCCCCGGGAAGAGAGGAACCCCAGAAGCCTGAACCCTGGCAAACGCCGGCAGCTGTCTTGCTCTAACACGTGGCAATGGACTGTGGTGAGAGAAGAAACTTAACGCTTTATGGCCTGGTATCTGTGGACTTCTGCCCTAAATAAATACCCTTTATAAAGACCAACCCATTTTTGGTATTTCACATTAGCACCCCTTTGGCTGACTAATACAGCTGTCTAAAGACGAGCTGGGAGATTCTCTCTGAATGTTGAAATCATTTCCCCTTTTAAGGCATTCAACTGATTGGATAAAAGCGTCACCCACTCCTGACGGGCAATCTCCCTGATAGATGCAGATGTACTCAGCCATCCACACAGTAAATTAACTGGTGACCAAAGTCCATAAATGCTCTTGTATTACAATTAGCCTAGTGCTTGCTGGACCAAACACCTGGACACAATTACCTAGCGGAGTTGACACATTAGCCTAATCATCACATGCAGTTACATGGATTTTTTTTTTTTTAATTTATTCTAGTAACATGTAGACAACCTTAAACTTCCTTATTTAACCACATTCAAATACATAACTCAGTGCAGTTAACCTCTGAGTCGTTTGAAGAGACTTCCTACGGACTCCTCCACACTCCAACACCTTTATCTCAGCCAATTAAGGGTAAACCTGTTAATTAACGAATGGGATTCTTGTGTAGGAAGAAGGATTAAGGTTTGTAGGAAAGGAGAAGCCAAACCTGGGCTCCCTGAGCCTTCTGCCTAGACCATATGTTTCAGCCCAAAAAGATCATCTGGTCCGAGTAATTCACATTTTATTGTTTCCTTATGATGACTATTCAGTTCATTGTACTTGAATATATTAATGTTTTCTATTTTGTATGTATATTTTGATTCTTGGCTTTCATCTCTATATTCGGGTTTGTTTTGAAAGTGATGTTAAAAAAATTAAATCAACCAAAAATTCACCAGACCTTTTAAATGTGGCTCCCTCTGCATTTTTGAAGTTGTGACTTTAAGGCTGAGAATTTTGGGGTGGGGGATGGGGAGATGAGAGTTCATCTTGAAAGGGAACAAGGTGAGGCACCAGATGGCAATGGAGGCAGATGGAGCTGAGGCTGTGTTCAGAGGGCAACTCCCATCTCCACTTCAGGAGCAAGCAGCTCCCCACAAACCCTTACACATGCAGAGGACTTTGCAGTTGCAAAGCAGGCATCATCTCACTTCTATTTAGATAATCACTGCAGCCTAGGACATTAGTCAGGATGGCTCATGTTATAGTCACTTGACCTTGAAACAGGAGAGGATACTAAGGTTAAGAGAGGTTAGGTGACTTGCTGGAGGTCACACAGCAGGAGAAAAAGGGGAGAGAGCATAACCAGGTCTTGAGCCCAGAGCTTCTACCTCAGAGATTGGTGATTTCTACATTACCATCAGTCTCCTTGCTTCGAGTAATATCCGCCCAGGCAGTTATTTATTTGTGCTTATTTCTAAATCACTAAATACAGACTATGTGGACAGAATTCCAAGTCATACACCCATAATGTATCTTTTCCCCCAGAACCACTTGACAGTTTGCAGCAGCCACTAATCCTATATGTAAAGACGCATGTGTGCTGGACAGGCTTCAGCTGCCTCCCCCATATTGTGAAAATAATCTGTCTTATTGTCAGTTATTCCTGACATTTTCTTTAATGGTAAAGAGCTGCTCTCTTCTATTGGATAGGAAGTTCCAGTGTAATCCTTGTCCCAACACCAGTGCTACTCAGAGTGTCGTCTGTGGGACAACGGCATCAACAACACCTGGGAACTAGAGAGAAATGCAAACTCTTGAGTCCCACCCAGACCAACTGTATTAGTCAGAGTTCTCCAAGGAACAGAACCAACAGAAATTTACGGATAGATAAATAGATGATAGATAGATAGGTAGGTAGGTAGGTAGGTAGATAGATTAGATTAGATTAGATTAGATTTTTGAGAGGGGGAGAGAGATTATAAGGAATTGGTTCACGCAACCATGGGGGTTGGCTCCAACAGGGCAAGGCACAAGCTGGAAACTTAAAGGTGATACTGAAGTGCAAAATCTCCAGGGGAAGCTAGCTGACTGGAAATTCTGGCAAAAATCACTGCTAAAATTAAGGCAGAAATTCTTCTGACCTCTGAAACCCTCAGGTCTGGCTTTTAAGACCTACAACTAATTGGATAAGGAGATGCCCCACATTGCTCATGGCAACCTACTTTGTTGACTGTAGATGCAATCAATAGATTGTAGATGCAAACCCAGCTACAAAATATCCTCACAGTAAGAAGCAGGCCAAACCCCTGGACACCATTACCTAGCCAAATTGATACCTGAAATTAACCCTCATACCTACTGAATCAGAATCTCTGTGGCTGATGTCCAGCCTTTTGTGTTTTAACCAGTTCTCCAAGTGATTCTGATATTTGCTAAAGTTTGCAATATTACTTTCCACTTGGGCATTTTCACAGTTGAAAGATTTGACCCCTGGCTGGGTGGGCTGCTTATAGTCTGCTATGTGCTGCCCAGGCAATAAGTGCTAAGACATGGCCATGTTGGAATTCTCTCAATTGCATGGGTTGAGTAGAAACACAAAAATGTTATCGGTAATAATGAAAAGCATAAAGCTTAAAGTAAACACTGGAATACTTGGGATTCTCAACAGACGTTACGGGGGAAGAGAACTTCTGAAAAAGAGAGGAACTTAATAAGAAGAGAACACTGAATTTTGTGGAGGCATTTTTTCAGAGAACTGGGATTTTAAATAGCATGAGAACTAACCTTAATTAATGCTCAAGGGCCATCCAGCACCCTTATGCCATCTACCCCCCTCACACACACACACCCTTCCCTTTCCTTGTGATTCCTAAGTGTGTTTTTCCCCTTTCTGATTAAATCTTTGGACAGATACAAACTATAAGCCACCACAGTGTGACAAAATGCAATCTTTTTAATATATACACACACACACACACATATATATATATATCACATTTCAATTTCTAAAAATTGATGTCAGATGTGTTTATTAGAACTTCCAGAATGTCTATGAGTCTGTTTTTTAAGTTATTAACCTGGATTCTTAATTGTTGTACTTCTGTATTTATAATTTTGTCCATTTCTAGGTTAAAGTACACAGTTTTCTTGCTTGTTGTAGGATGGTAAACATATGAAACTAAATTGGTAAGAGGAAATTTATCTGGTTATTCCAGAATTGCTATATTCCATTTTCTCATTTTGTAGTACTCCTCAACCATCTAGAATTTTAAAGACTAGATTTATCTTAGAATTGGCAGTCCTGCTCCTGGTTTGGCTCTATCACCAGAAATGGGGTAAAGAATATTTGAGCTGCAAACTGATTCCCCAAACACTGATCCCAAAGTGGGTAGAAAAATTCTAATAACCTGTTTATTCTAAAACAACAGTCTTAGACTCAGTAGAACTGGTGGCCAGTTTTGACTCTGCCACTTATTAGCTCACATCTCTGGGCCTTGATGTCCTATCTGGAAAATGAGAATAATACAGGCTCTGAATACCTCATAGCGTTCTTGTGAAACTCAAAAAAAAAAAAAAAAAAAATGTTTTAATGGCATAATGTATGTCATAGAACTTTATAGACTGTAAAGTACCTCTCTTGTTCCTGCTAGTGTTATCACTACTCCATTATTATTATTATTATTATTATTATTATTATTATTATTATTACTTCTACTACCTCATCTAGAAGATCTCTCTGAAGGTTATTTTCCTAGATATGAGCTTACTTCTTTAAGTAAGAGGTCTTGATCTGGTAACTGGCCTCTGTAGTTTGTTCTCTATCTAGGATTCTCTCATTTTGACTGTTTGGATTTATCTTGACTCCCGCACCTAGAGGTGACGGAGGTTGTCTTAATTTGCCAGCGCTGTTATCACAAATACCGCATAATCAGTGGGCTTGAACAACAGGAATTTATTGGTTCACAATTTCAGAGGCTAGAAGTCTGAAACCAAGGCATGCTTTCTCCCCAAAGTTTGTAGCATTCTGGCGCTGGCCTGCCACAAACCTTGGGGTTCCCTGCCCTCTCCTTTCTCTGCTTCTGTAACTTCTGTGTTCTTTTCAGAAGGCCTCCAGTAATCTATATTAAGGCCAACCCGGCTTCCATTGGCCACACCTTAACTAAAAATAGCATCTTCAAAAGGTCCTATTGACAATGGGTTCACACCCACAGGGACACAGATTAATACTGAGGACATGTTTGTTGGGGTTCACCATTGAACCTACTACAGTGGCCCTTTTGCCCCCTCAACACTGGACCTTCCAGACCACGGAGCCTGATTTTTTACTGCAAGTCCATGCAACTCTGCCTGAGGGCTTCCTCAACCCATCAGAGGTCTGGGATAGGCTGTAAATATCAGAAACTTAACATTCCAATTGATGGTAATAAGAATTGGAGGATAAGTACCCCCATTTCATTGTTCCTCAGTGGAGATGACTCAGTTCTGTCCTACACAGTCTCCCAAGAGGACATCAGTGGGATTGAACCCCAGGTACCCACCTACTCAGACCTTGATGGCTTCCTTCCCCCTCCTGTCTTGCTCTCTCATTTCCCTACCTGGAACCACCGCCTGAAGAAACCACCTGCACCCAAATCCTTGTCTCAGGGTCTGCTTCTGGGGAAACTCAAACTAAGACAGGGGCTTTTATGAGAGTTGAAGGAAATCCTAAGACAGAGCAGCTAACAGGCAGCACCCAGGTGAGTCTGGGTGGAGCACAGTGTTCAGCAAAGTAATGACACCTTGTAGGGTCCAAGTTCCATAGGTTTGAGTTTAATGTGACAGAATCACTAACGAGTTGGAAACATAGATGCGACAGAGGTAATATTAGTTTTTAATATCCCTTCTGGTAGCATCTGGGACTGACTGAAATGGGGAAAATATCATGAAATGGAGTAAGGAAGGCATAATAAAAAGTCAGAGTAAGATAACAAGCCTGGATGAAGGACCTCCTCCAAAGGGTATAGTTTGGAAGGGAGGAGGGTGAAAAAAATTTGACAGTGGAAAGACCTGGAAAACCCTACCTGGAGGTTAGCATTATCAGTAATAAGTATCTAGCTAGCATGTACCCTTGATAAAAATGTGATGGACAAGGCCCTCATCTCTGCATTCTTTCTCTCCAAAACCCATAACCCCAGGACCAGCATCAGACAAACCCAAACTGGGGAACATTCTACAAAATACCTGTCTGTACTCCTCAAAACTATCAATGTGCTACTCATCTGAAAAGTAGTAGCCTTTACCATTTACCAGGTTGAATTCCAGGCATCACTAACCTCCCTCTTCTCAGAACTCACACACCCTCCTGCAGTGGTGGCTGTAGCCCCCTCACAGCAGCTGATTGTGCTCATCTCTTCCCAACTCCACAATCAGGATGACATGTTGATAGCTTGAAAAAAGCTGTGGTGGGGGTATTTACATCATGGAGATCAGCAATTGTTACAGATCAGGGCTTTTTTATTTTCTTCAGAGAGCCTGTTTAGCAGCACACCACTTTTTACAGTCTGTGCCACTCAACTGGGCATTTAATTTATTCTCTTTGCATTGTACATTGATAGTTCACTTTACTACTTCCACAGCAGGCAACGTGAAGCCCTCCAGTTGAACAGGTACCACAGCACCTACCATATTGCCAAAACTAGAGGGTTTTTAGTAGCCAGCTGTCACTGATGGATCCCTGGGGCACATGTGTAGTAGAAGCAGAGGGGAATCCAAATGGTCTGAATTCCATTCCCTGTGCTTAACATCTCTGGGATTCAGTTTACTCACCTGAAGAATAGTAAAGTTGAAGGGCACAGTCTGCTAGACTAAGCCGAGATTGAATAGTCTTGAATTCCACTAAGTTGTCATATGTGCCAGGTCCTCATTCCAGAAGCTTCCATGGTGACTCAGAGGATGTTAATAGACAGTTCCATGATGAAGTTTAGGACATGTAGATGCAAATGAGATAAACAGGATTCTCTTACTACAGGACTACTCAGAGCCCTCAACATGCTTGACCCATTGTGACTCTCAGAGAGGCAAAGGTTTGCAAGAGGCTCTCAAACTATCTGGGTGTTCAGATCTCAGACAACTGGCATGCTTGACAGTATATTTCAGGGTACACTCAGGATAAAAGCAGTCATCCAATTTAGATCTTAAATTTGAAGACCATCTCATTCATTCCTCTGCTCATCCTTTCCCAAGGCTTGGGGTCAACATGAAGAATAGAAGGAAAAAGAGGACAGCTTGGATCTTCCAGCATTTGGACATTTGACTAATTTCCAAAGGGTTACACAGCTAAGGCAGAATCCCCAGAGGAAGTAATTTATTCTTATCACTGCTGGTGGAAAATATTTATATTGCTGTTTTCTGTGACATTCTCTTGTTTATCTTCACAATACTATAGCCTTGTGAAGTTGAGGTGAGTGTTGTTCTCAATTTGATAAATTAAATAAGGAGGGTCCGTACACAGCAATCATCTCTGAGTTGGTGGCAGTGCTGGAAGCAACCCAAATATTACTCTTCTTCAGAAATACTGTTTTCTAACCTTTTAAATTTTAGACCTTTTTAAACATTTTCTAAATATTTTGCTTTGCCTGTGACTGGCTGAATGAAAAACAATCATGATAGATTGTTTTTACTGCTAATCCTTTTGAAAATTGTTTTCACAACTATTATCTCATTTTGCCATCACAAAAACCTGTGAGGTAGACAGAGTATTCTCATGTTAGGGGTTAGGGATTTGGAGTAAAACCGGAATGAGAGCCTTCAAGGTGCCTCATGGCTTATCACAGCACAGCGGCATCTGAACGATGCACATTAGTAGGACCTGGGAAGTTTTCAAAGTGCTGGTGCTTGAGTCCTTCTCCCAGAGATACTGATTTAAAAGGTCTGGGGTGAAACCTGGGCATTTGGACATTTTTAACATTCCCCTGGTGATCCTAAATTGTGCAATTCTGACTTCCAAACTCAGATTATTTTCCACCAAGCAACCCTGTCATAGTAACATTATAAGATGACCCAATATTAGTTTAAAACAAACATACCTGTATAATTATATCTGGTTTTATATGCAGAAAGAAATCTGAAAAACTCACATATCAAACTCTTAGTGGCAGTAAGCTCCCAGGAGTGGTCAAAAGGTATAGAAGAGTTTGGGACAAGAAAATTTTTCACTTTTCTGTTGTGTTTGAATTTTTTTCAATGCAGTTGCATTGTATTTGTAATTTTTAAGTATTTATTTTTACAGCAAAAAAATATATGTGCTTTAATTCATATGGAGAATACACAAAAGGGAAAGATCATCTCTGCCTGGAAAATCAGGGCAGGCTCCAAAGAGGAGGTGATAATTCTTCTGGATCATGAAATATGGCTTTGAATGGAAAATGCAGCAGTGGAAAGGGAAGAATTCCAGGTGGCATAAATAAGCTGGAGAGCACATGTGGTAAAACAGAGCAGCACCTGCCGGCAGGACATGGGATGTGAGTGGTTCTTCTGGAAAGTAGAAGGGCGGGGTTGCCTGCTTTTGCCCCCACAGGGCAAGAAAGGTGTCTTCACTGCAGCCGCAGTTAATTTGATGTTGGCTTTTACAACTCATTCTGGAAGAAGTCTGTAGAGGAAAGACCTTGACTGGCAGCCAGGGGTCGCCCCCTTACCCCAAGCAGGTCCACGTGGTGGCAGCCAATGGGTTGCCACATTTCTGATGTTTTGTGCTGTCCTTGGTACCACTGTAGACAACACAGATTTGTACAATGTGCCGGCCATCTAATATTGATACGAAAATGATGAATTGCAAAAGGGGATGGGATGGGGCTTTGTGACCTTGACGGGTTTTTTTAATTGAATTATGTGAGCAGTTTGAACTATCTCATGTACTATTCTGCAAAGTGTGGGGTTCAGAACTGAGAACTGGACTGAAGGTGTCCCTGGAAGCATGTGTTTCTTGAGTAACGGCAATATTGAAGTGATCTATGAACAATTATATCCAATAAGATATAAGCTACAGATCTGGTTCCAATGCTGATGTGAGCTACTTTATGTAAGACTTGATTCTGAAAAGTGCTATGTGGCTTAACGAATGTTTAAAAAAATTCTAGCTTTCCATGGGCTTAATACTAAGTTGTCTTTCTTTATATTAATAATCGTAATAACATCAAACATTTGCATTTGATTAGTGCCTTGCAATTTACAAAGTACTTTCACATAATTTATTTAAGTAAAAAAACTTGATATTTCAAGAACAATCTTTTTTAAAAAGAAGATTCTTGGGAAGCAGCTGTGGCTCAATTAGTAGGGCTCCCGTTTACCATATGGGAGGCCCCGGGTTCGGTTCCCGGGGCCTCCTGGTGAAGGCAAGCCCGCCCGCATGGCGTGGTTAGCTGACCCAGCGAACACAAGCAGCAAGGGGGGGATAAATGAATAAATAAATAAAATCTTAAAAAAAAAAAAAAAAGAAGATTCTTTAAGTTTTTTAATTCATTACCCTCTAATTTATGTTTTCTATGTTCAGAAATTTTTACGTGAGCTACCAAAGTGAGGTACACCTGAACTAACTTACTCTTCACAATTTAATTGCAGAATCTCTATTCACTTCCATATTTTAAAACATTATCATTATGGGAAGCAGTTGTGGCTCAAGTGATTAGGCACCTGTCTACAATATAGGAGGTCCAGGGTTCGATTCCTGGGGCCTCTTGGTGAAGGCAAGCAGGCCCACACAGAGTGCTGGCCCGTGCAGGAGAGCTGACCCACGGAGGAGAGTTGGCACAGCAAGATGACCCAACAAAAAGAGACACAGAGGAGAGACAATAAGAGACACAGCAGACCAGGGAGCTGAGATGCACAATTGATTGAGCTCCTCTCTGCACTCAAGAAGGTCCCAGGATCGGTTTCTAGTGCCGCCTAAAGAGAAGACATGCAGACACAGAAGAACACACAGTGAATGGACACAGAGAGCAGATAATGGCAGGGGGGGGGGTAGATAAATAAATAAATCTTTTTTAAAAAATATCATTACTATTTTAGGAGCATGAAAATATTATGAAATTAGTCAAAAATTCTAGGTATAACAAACACCCACTTATCCTAAACTCCAAAAGCTTAAAAAAAAACCTAAATTAAAATCCAACACTCTGCCCTTCAAGAAAAAAAAGAAAATGAATTACAAACTACAGGAAGAAAACTATACTGATTCTATATAAAAATTAAAAAAACTTTAGTACGGGGGAAAAAACTACATAAATAAGATTAAGATAAACTATAAAACTGGAAAAGTATTTTCAAGGCTTGTAACACAGTTAATATCCCCAATACAGGAATCCAAAGATGGCGTTAGTGTAGGAGGGCGCACACTGCAAGCTCCCAGAGCAAGGCGGATTGGGGACGGGGTCCTACCCGGGGGTCTGTGCTGTGCACGCGTGGAGTGAGAAGCTTGGGACATCTATCTGCGCGGATCGGCGGCGTGGACCGAATGGTGGAGATTCGTGAGTTTTAAGGCTGCCGGTGGAGGTTGGCATAGGCGGCTGAGCCCCGCGGTTAGGGAAAAAAAAATAAAACGGCCATTTGGAGCCGCGGGCGGGGCGAAAAAGTTTTATTTTCTGGGGATCTGGCTGCCTGGCGCCGCTTGGACCTTGTGTGAACAGAGCAAACGAGCTAGTCAGCACCCGGTGAACCGGAGAGGGGATTTTGGTCAGGGAACGGAGCTGATTTCCCTAGCCACCCAGGGATAAGACCCAGGCCGCTGCGGAGCCAGGAGGAAGGGACACTTCCCAAAAAAGGGAGGGTTCGGTTGGAAGACAGGGAAGGGTATTATATATTTTTAGACATTGATCTGGCTGCCTGCACCGCCCCATAGCTTTGGGGAGCAGATAGCCGACCTGAAGCAGCATTAGGCTGAGAGCAGACGCGAATCTGCACTCAAACTGATTTACTGAGCAGCCCGGTGACGCTGGAGCTCGGCGCCAGAAGGGGCGGAATCCGCCATCTTTAGCATTCCTCACTGACTAACATCAGAGCCTCAGCTAACCTGGGGAGTCCAGAAATTGGGACGTGCTTGATTAATTTCCACGGGCCCAGCTACGGTCCCTTCCGTAAGGGGGTTGGCCTAGAGGAGGAATTATTTTGGGTCCTGCATTTGGCTTAAAAAAAAAAAAAAAAAAAA
>JAKSZT010004976.1:4564258-4577139 GCA_026826555.1 Tolypeutes matacus
CACATATATGCATATATATTTATATATCATTTTGCAAATGTTTGTATGTATTGTGAGAATTTTGATTTTTACCCATTATAAAAAAATAAAAATAAAAAATATCCCCAATACACAAAAAGTGCTTTCAAATTACTAAGAAAAAACATGTCCATGCAACCGAGAATAAGGAAAATGATTTGACCATTCACAATAATTACAAATAGCCAATAAGCTTAGTAAGACGATTTTGTTATAACAAAGTTATCTAAGAAATGCAAAGAAAAATAAAAAAGGAAACATCTGGGGCCTGTCAAACTGGCAAAGGGGAATTAGATCAACAATACCCATTTGGAGGAAATAGACACTTGTATGCAATTTTATTAGGATGATAAATTGATCGACTTTTGACCTGGCACATTTTGTTCCAGTTGTCTTATTTCTAAAAGTTGAAGTAACTGGACACTGGATTCAAAATTTACCTTTGCAAATGGAAGTATAGGGTCTCTATAAGAGAATAAAACAGAGAGAGCTAGAAACAGAGACAGAGAGAGAGAGACACTTTAAATCATGAGATGATTTCTGCCCCGGCCCCTCACACAGCAGTCTGATACCAGGAGTGAGGCAGGGGCCTACTCTTGGCCTCCTCTTTGGAAAGGCCTCATCTAGATAAAAACATCTACTGTGCTGGACTGGGTTCCAGGGTTTAAAGGTAAATATCCACCTTTACCATTTACCTAATCAAATATGTTCACCTTTCACATAATGCATGGCCCCAACCAAAATACAAGCCAGCTATTTCATCAGGTGCTTGTGTGGGAAACAACCATGTGACCCAAAGTAGGAGGAAAACTGGCAATGCTGGACCACTTGGAGCAAGAGTGCATTTCCCATTTGTCATCTCCATGGTGATTTTGACTCCACACAAAGTTTGTTGTACACATCACCTTTTCCAAAACCCCACATGCGGTGTGACTCTACTGAGCAGGAATGCCAGTCACAGTGGGGGTTTATAGTAGTCAAAAATGGGAAATAGCCCCGAGATCCATCAGCAGATATTTGAAAAACATTGTAAGACAACCATTGAATGGAAGACTTTGTAACCACTAACATAGATGATGTTAAATATTACATATTGATGTGCAACGTATCCAACACATGGAGGTAAAAAGAAGGTTATATAAGAGCAGATAGCGTATGATTCCACTTATGTAAAGTTTCATATGTTTTGAGAATAAATGTATGAAACTGAGCATGTTTTGGTTTCTGTTTATGCCTGTGTTTATTTGCATAGATGTCTGGAAGGATTTTTACCAAAATGAAAACTGTATTATCTCTGCATGGTGGAATTTAAGACAAATTTTACTTTTTGGTTTTTTGTTTTGTTTTGTTTTTTTTACTTTTCTGGGTCATTCATTTGTGTTTTACAATGAGCATGTATATATTTCACAACAGAAATAAATAATAAAGCTATCCCTATTTTTAGAAAAAAATTAAAGAAAATGATACCAAGAAGAGAATCTTCAAGAGGAGCTTCCAGAGCTTGCCTGCCAGTGAATGAGATCCCCCATCTGGCACAAAGCAGAGGGAGTTCCTGAACGAGACCCAGGCAGACCAAAGGAAAACTCTGTTTTTACCCCAGGATGTCCTAGCATTTAGTGTATTTTACTTTGTTTTTCTTCTCCTAACTCTCTGCATGAGAAATATTGATGATCTTGGATGTTTGACTTCACTGTTTACTGACTGTTGATTGCCAAATACCCTGCTGGGAACTGAAGACATAGAGATGAGCAAAATGCACTTCCCTGCAATTCTCAAGAAACTTTTTGGGGAGTTAAACACACAAATAAATGTATCACTGATAATAATCTACTCTAAAGTGAGGGACAATCAATATTCCCTAGAGAATTGAGGTAAGCCTCCCCAGACAAGAGGGCCTTTGAGCAAGGACAGAGGCAAGGAGATGAAGAGGACAATGGCACTTCAATGTAATGGCAGGTTGTGCAGTTGTACATATCTGATGAGCAGAACAGAGAACAGAGGGGAAGGGGCACAGAGCAGGTAGAAGAGAAGGCTGGGACCAACATCCTGCTAAGCTGTTTGGATGTTAAGTAGTATATAAAAGTCTACAATGGGAGGGTGGCATGATCAGGTTTGTTTGGTTTGAGTAAAGGACAGAAAGTATAGCATTAGAAGAGTGGTCTCAGGCCTGCAGAGCTGGGATTGTCTCCCTGTCCTTTTTTTCCAGCAGCTAGAGCCTTGTGGGAAATGCATATTGATTGACTGTGAATAAACCACCATTCCTAGTTTCATGGAAATCTCCATTGGCTTGTAAATATTGGTGATTGTGGAGCTAGTATACACAAGACAGAGAAAAGTAGGTCCATCTTATCCCAGAATTGATTCCAGTCTCTGATTCAGCCCAGCAGCCTTTGCTTTTTGGGACATGAAAAAATTTGAACACTCCTCCATTCCCTCCCCATCTGCTCTTCTGCTTCATCTTTCTCATCACAGTCCTGCTGTCATCTGAATCCCTTTAAAAAGGAAATAAAATTCTTAAGTGTCTGTCACCACTGTTTCTTGCAGTAAAAGATGGAAGGTGTGGCTTCTTTGGAAGAAAAATGACAAGACAGATAGAGTATTGGGTAATGGCAGGGCGTAGGCACATTGGAGCTGAATTTATTCACAGAGACAGACAGAAAGCCCTGTCTGCTCTTCCAACTCTTTTTATAATAGGATTTAATCATTGTTTATGCTTTCAGAGTGGGGTGCTTGGTCTGAAACCCAGTCTCCTAGCAGCCTGTGTTTAGCTGGAGGAGCTGGGTGACACATGAGTAAACACCATGACAATGGAATTCCACCCGACACGCAGTAAGTCTTTCATCTGTTTGCGGGGGTGACAAGTAAGGTGGTTTCCTTTTGGGCTAGAGTGGAAGCACAATTAGGAAGCTCAGGATCTGTGGGCTTGTTTGTAGAACTTACCTAGAAAACTGATATCCTCGGAGAGTGCCCTTCATTCCAATGTCACTTCAGATAGGGCAGGTAAAAGGATTACTCTGGTGTCGTTGGCCTGCGCCCATTGTCTGCACATGCAGACACTGAATGGGGTAACTTAAGCCCCCAAGAGATAACTGACTGCTGTGTGTGCTCACATTTAGTACTAGCAATTCCCATGAAGGAGCCAGCTGGCTTTCCGGGGTCTTTCGCTTCATTAACACAGTGGTAGCAGAATCTGAGATTGTTCTGGACCAAATAGGTGAGGTAGTCCAAGAAAGAGTCCAGGGTCCTGCCCCTTGATGCCCTTGTATTAAATGAGGTCACCCAAGGATATGGACATGGAAGCAAGTCATGTTAAGATGACTCGTACATCTCAGGTTTTGCTTTTGTTTAGAAATCTCAATATCTTTTCTCTAAGAAAAATGTATTGCAACACCAAAGAACAGAGAAAAGGCATTTTGAGGCTTGATATATTTCTGACTTCTGTTTTGATGAGAGGGACCAAAAAGGCCAAAATCTGACCCATGTCCTTGCTCTGCTTATGACATTGAGGACCTCAGAAATCAACCTGCAACAGCCCCAGCACCCCCATCAGCCCCATCAGCCCCTCAGATTCACACACCACCAGAAGCCCAGATTCACATTCCAACACCAGCCCAGATTCACCCACCAGCAGCTAGGATTGGCCCACCACTCCCAACACCCAGATTCACCTACCCCCACCACCAGCCAATTCACCCACCACCAGCCCAGATTCATTTACCATCACCAGCCCAGATTCACCCATCACCAACCCCAGCCCAGATTCACACACTACCGTCAGCCCAGATTCATCCATCAGCAGCAGCTCAGAGCCACCCACCACCACCACCAGCCTAGATTCACCACCATCATCACCATCACCACCACCAGCAGCCAATCCAGATTCACCTCTACCCCTCTACCGCCAGCCAGCCCAAAAGCTCAAAAGAATGAAGCTCTCCTGCTCTTAGCCTGGAAAGTCTAAGGCTGACTTTAGACCAATTTACCAGTAACAAACTATTAAGTTTTGTTTCTGACATAGGAACAGAGAAGAAAGCAAAGATGGTTCATAATCTCACCATCCAGATAACCCTTGTTGATAATTACAAAATTTTTACAATAACATATGGGCATAGTGGGAAAAAAATCAAACATTATGAAAGGTAAAAATAATTGTTTAAATAAAATAAACCTTTGCTTCAAAGGTAACCGCTGCTCATACTGCTTTGAGTCTCCTTCCAAACAAGAAAAAGAAATGCATAGACCAACAAAATATACATAGCCCTTTACGTTATTTATATGAAAAAGAGTCTAATATCTACATTATTTTAACATTGTGCCTTTTTTACTTGAATATGTATCTTGGAGAGTTTGTCACATCTGCCTGACTTGGATCGACCCCACTATTTTTAATGGTTCATTCTATGGATATATCCTAACTGATCCATCCACTCCCTCACTGAGTGGTTTGAAGAAGTGTAGAATCAAGATTTAGACCCTGGATCCAGTCTGCCTCAGTTCAAATCCCAGATGCCACCAGTGTAACTATAGGCAAGCAACTCAGCATCTCTATGCCTCAGTTTCCTCTTCTGCAAAACTGGAGTAACAGTAAAAAGTGGATACATGGAAAACACTTAAAAGAGTATATGACAACATAAACATTCAAAAAAGATTAGCCATTATTGTCACTGTGGTTTCCAATTGGAAAAGTTTTAGATAAATATTCACCATTATTATCAGCATAGTTTCCAGTAAGAAATTTTTTAGGAAAGTTTCAAAGATAGCATTCCTAAAAGTAGACCAATAGAAAAGCTTGCCTGGTGTTTTTGAGCCAAACCCTTCCCAACATCTGGAAAATTTGAAATGTCTACAGCTTCTCAAACGACCAATTGTGGTGATGGAGTTTGGTTTTTAAAATACAAAAATCCCCCCAATGAAGCTGAAATTTGACTTCCACTCTAGAAAACAACAGACAACACTATCAAGAGACATGCTAGTGAGGAGAAACAGAGAAGAATACTGTGGCAAATTGACAATGCAAGGAAAATCATGGTGGGCAGAATGCAATTACCTGACTTGGAAGGCTGCCAGGGTGCCTATTTACCCAGCAGAAGGAAATTAGACCAGATGTTTGAGAAAAGGGGTTTAGTTTAGCCAACAATACCCAAGATAATCTTTCCATCACCAGTAAAGGTCATTATATGCAAGCATTATGAAGAACCAGAGAGGGTTGTGACTTCAAGGAACAAACCCTAAAAGATCAGTTAGTTCAGCTCCCTCACTCTACAAATGAGAGATTAACTGGCTTCCTCAAGTAACAAAACTGGTTCACAAGAGAGCCAGGGTTAGCAGAAAAGTCTCTTAGCACCCAAACCAGTGTTTATTCCAGAACATTCCACTGACTTATTTATATAGGGCCCTAAGATATCCATAAAAACTGAAAAATCAGGCAAGACATGTGAATTTGGGAATAATGAAAAGTTTTCAACTAACTCCTATAAATGATGTCATAGAAATATTTAAGAATCTCGGATATTAGGCCCTTTGTTTTTGTTTTGGAGGGGAGTGGTTGAGCTTGCTTTAAATCCTAGGGGTCTTCTCCTGAGGGGGAGGCTAAAATCTGGGGTTCTGTACCTTTACTCCTTCCCTGTCCCCCACTTCAACCTCAGCAGTATTGCTTCTGCAATTTTTTATATATTAGATGGTTTGACACGAAATATATTGGCAAAAGGATTCGGTTCCACTGCTGAGACAAAAATGTTAATGCTTGATGCTATATAATTAAAAGTTCATTTGGGGGAATTTGTAGCAATTTGAATCATCCAAAGAAAGACAAACAGATGTCTAAGTAAATCAAGCTTTGAGAGAGTGGCTTTCCCTGACATTATTTTTCCACTACAACAATGACCCAGCATTTCCTAAAAGGTTTTTTGTTGGACACTCACACTTTTCATGTACAACCAGTCAAAAAAGAGAAAGAAGACCAAAAGCTGACTAGTTTTTCATGGTTCATCCCCATGGTGGTGTTGGCACATGGAGTCATGAAAAATATGCCTCTGTAAAAAGTTTTTTGGTGATAATGTCCTAAGGATGACCAAATGACACTTGCCCTAGGAGGTGTTCTCATCATATATGTCAAACATATCAAGGGAGGGAGTTCTCAGTCCCAAATCATTTTTATCCCATTTATTTTGCTCAAAGGTCCAAACCAGGCTTTCACACAGATCACTGCTGCACAAACCGTGGTCCCAATTCATAAAGCAGCAGCAGCATCACCTAGAACTTGCTAGAAATACACATTCTTGACCTCATCCTAGACCTACTGGCTCAGACTTTCCAGTGCGGCAGCCTGGTAATCTGTATTTTAGCTATCCATCCAAGCTATTCTGACACACACTAAAGTAAGGGAACCACTAATAGGGAAATAACAAAAAAAAAATCCCTCTGTTTGTACAGTATAGTGGTTTAAAGCTGGGGGGTGGCATCTCCGGTCAAAATAATTGCATTTGGATCTTTTCCCCACCACTTGGTAGCTCTGTAGAATTACACAAATTATTTTACCTCTTCAAGTGTCAATTTTCCCAATTGTTAGATGGAGAGAAGAATTAACGTTACCAACATCCTAAGGTTATTAAGATTTAATAGAATAATTTCTGTAAGAATCTGATTGCCAAGTGTTTATTATAAAACACAGTGTCAATAATTGAGTTCTATTAGAATGTTCCTTGCTACACAAATCCCACAGGCTCAACAGAAAACACCACTTGATAAACAGTTTGGAGAATGTTGGGAAAATGCTGAAGAAGTCCTTTGGGGAAAATAGAGCAGAAATCACATGCCAAGAAAAAGAACAAATTATGAAAATAATATTTATGAAGTGTTTACCATGTGAACTTTGCATGTTTAACTCATTAAATCTCCATAGCAACCCATTGAGGCATGTGTAAATATGCCTCTTTTACAGAAGAGGAAACTGAGGCACAGAGAGATTAAGACTTGAGCCCAAGGTTACACAGCCAGTGAGAAACAACCTCAGATTCGATAGTAGAAATTTGCCTCTAAAGCCCACCTTCTTGACTTTGGCCCCTGTGGTTTTGGGTCTATTTCTGCCTACATTCACCCAGGTTAGAATGAAGGGAAAGTTGAGTTCATCATGATTATCAAGCACTTACCATATGTGAGTGGCTGCATCTGGGGCTCCTAGAAGCATTCTTGAGACAAGGATTTGAGTGTGGTTAATTTGGGGGTTCAGGGAGCACCTCCAGGGAAGGGAGGTAGAGCAAGGAAGGAAAAGCAGCCCATAAAAGCTAAGCTACTAAGCTAGTTATCATGGGGGCAACTGGAATTCAGTCCTGCAGGGAAAACTCCAGGAAAGTATGGAAAACACACCCTAGAATTATCCCACCCAAGGAGAGATGGAGCTGGGATATTTCAAAGCCAAATCCTAGGAGATACTGAAAGAGGACTACCTACCCCGCCACCCCCGCCAAGGTGTACATTTCCTCCACTTCAGGTGTACCATGTGGCCCAAGGGCAAAGAAGCTTTCCACAATTCCAGAAAAAAAGCTCTAAGCTAAATTTACTTCTTTGTAATGTAGCACTTCCTAGGTCAGTGGTTTTCACACTTAAATATGTAACAGAATCCCCCAAAGACTTATTATAACATAGATTTTGGGGGACCCATTCTCAGAGTTTCTGATTCAATAGATCTGGGGCAGGAGCTATACAAATTGAGTATGTGTGTGCGCTCGTGTGTGTGTGTAACAGGAATATTTGAAAAAAATTGCAAATAACTCAATGTTGTATATTCTGGAACTTCAAACTTAACACTGGAAATAGGCTTCTCGCTTAGCTGACCACCCCTCCCCCTCAAAGAATTATCTTGTCCATACACACAGAAATCATGAAAACCCTTCTTCTTCTTGGATATCAAGGAAGACAGATAATTCTCTGAGCATTAATGTATATGATTTACAAAATCTGAAACCATACAATGTCTAAGTAAAACAATATGTGTACATCGCAAAACTGCATCCTTATTTGTTTTCTTTTTTAAAGGAGAAATTGTAAACTGTTCACTCTCATAATGTCATCAAGAGCTCATTCTTCTTTAGGTGATCTTAAAGGCCCCACATCTCTGAGAGTCCATCTCCTTGAGCCCCTGCTTCTGTAAACTCTGAGGACTTGCCTAAGATAATCTATATTTGGATGAAACTGGAAATTATCAAAAACCTTCATTTTATGGTTTGCTGAACACTATGCAGAGAAATCATCTAACATTACAAATTTCCAAAATCAACAATGTATCACGTTACTGATCCAAAAAAGCAAACTGAGTTTTAGTAACATAATAGGGCACCAAGAGGCGCCCCTGGTGGTTTGACTTTCCTGGCACATGGATGAGGAATGATTAATTACTAATCATCTCCCATACATTTTGACCATTTGGCTTTGGATATTAGCCAATCACCAAGAATTAAGAACTTGTCCTTCTGAAATAAAAGGTCACAATACAAAGCATTTCATTCCATTATATGAATATTTTTAAATAATTGCTTGAGATTTGAAACCTAGTAGATTTCTATTGCCAATACATTATTTTTCTCCATCACTATTAAAAATTAAATTTCACGAGTTAGCAATTGTTAAAAGGGTAATATAAGCAATGAAATATACTGCAAAAGTTAGAGTAATTTATCATCTCAGACTTCAGGCTTTTATGCCAATTTATTTGAAGACCAATTCCCAGTAAGCACTTAATGATGTTCCTCCTTTCAGTAGACTGCTTAGTTTAACAATTATGGTAGCTTAAAATTACAGTTAGAGATAATGTGGTACATTATCCTTATGCCCTAAAAATTAGTTATTGTTAATTTGAACAAAATCATATCATTCTTAACCAAAAGCTATGCTGTTTTTTTTTTTTTTAATCACTGAATTTTTATTTTAAAAGGTGGAAAAATCATAGTGGTTTGCTAATTTGATTGATTGTATCTGACTGGCTATTCTTTAAAGCAAAATATAAGATTTTTCAAAATTAAAGTTTTTTATCTATATTGAACTGATGCTATAGCTTTATGAAACTATTCATAAAGGCTGAGAGATTTCCTTTTTTGTGAGATAAACTTCACTTTCCTCTATATTATTTAGTATCTGATTTTCCTAAGATCGCAACAAAAATTAAAAACACTCCTTTTCTGAGAATTGAGTAGTTATAACCCCCAACATCCTTGCTTATTATAGAGAGAAATAAATTTTGTTTCAAAACAGTAAATCTACACAGTTATATGAACAGAAGAAACCCATGGCCATCCTATCCACTGATCTGACGCAAACCAATGGAACTAATAACATGATATAATAGAAAATATCTTTTACTCTCAACAACGTTGCCTGCATAATGTCACCACATAACAGTGTTTATTTAATGGTCCTTCAGTGCTCATTTTCTATCACTGGCAAAAGCTTCCATCGCAATGGACTGGTTCTGTTTAAAACATGATATTTGCTATGTATCAAGTTACTCCATCACTATTCCCTCCAGAGAAATGAAAGCTAAGCATGAAAGAACAAGAAACCCTTCTTGGATGTTACCACAGAAGATGGAAGTTTTGCAATTGACATGCATGCTTTCATGGTGATTTTCTTAAGAGATAAATTTGGTTCTTTGTAATTCTTCTGCATAAATATCACCAAGGAAATTCCTAGACATTTGCTAACTTTCCTTATAGAGCAATGTTGTCTTTAAAAATCTTTAGAGAGCTCTGTTGATGCTCATAAGGCCACTCACCGAGTGAGTGGCTGTATGTGAAAAGATGGACACAGCACTTACTTCTGATCCAAATTCACAGAGGATATGAGTAATAAAAACAAAAGCTTTAAAGCTACGATTATTAAATTAAACATACACTCACCATGCAGGCCAGAAATCTCCTCCTGGATATTTACCCCAGTGAAATGAAAACGTACATTCTCACAGAAGCAAGGATTATAGCTACTTCATTCATAATCACCAAAAACAAGAAAAATCACAAATGTCCTTCAATGACAACCTGTGGTTCATCCATACCATGAAATATTACTCTGCGGAAAAAGAAAATGAAATTTTGATATATGCAACAACACAGTCAAGAAGAAGGGCTTTATGCTGAGTGAAAGAAGCCAGCCTCAAAAGACTATCTATTGTATACATCCATGTATATGACATTCTGGAAAAGACTAAAGTAAAGGAACAGAGAGCAGATCAATAGTTGCCAGGGATTAGGGATGGGCATGAAGAATTGTCTACAAAGGGGTCTAAGGGAAGTTTGGGGGTGATGGAACTCTCCTATATTGAGAGTGGTAGTTGCATGATTATGCATTTGTCAAAATTCATAGAACTCTACATTAAAAGGGCAAATGTTACTATATGTAACAATATACATATTTTTAACCACTATACTCCTTTGCCTCTTGGCAGATCAGAGTACATAGAAATCTTTAAGAAGAACAAGACAGACTCCTGAATGATCATAGAAAGAGTTCCAAAACCCATGACTTGGAGAAAGATGGTCCAATATGCATTTTATATATTTGCATTGGGAAAAAGATATACATAAATAGAGTTGGATGAGAAGTCAAGAAGGACTTTGAGGTTTCTCTTTATTATTTACTGATTAAGTATTTTACCATGAAAATATATTTATGTATTAAGGGAATCAAAAAATTTAATAAAGAGAAAAGGTTGCTAAACTAGACAGGATTTAGTTATATCTAGTGGCATGAACTGGGGGTTCCAAGGGTTAGTCCTATGGATCAGCCATTTTAAGATGTGCCCATTAATCCCATTTTCTATCTAAGTCATTATATGATCATCCAACCCAGGTTTCTCCACCTGTTCTTAAAAAATAACTTGAAATGTCTTTAAATTCCCTCTTTATCTATTCGTAATATGTAGGTTCAAATCCTGGCTTCACTTCTTTGAATGGAGTGACTAAGCAAGCTAGTTAGCCTCTCTGTGGCTCAGTTTAATTGCTAAAGCAAGGATGAAAACAGAACCCACTTCATAAGGGATGGGGTTTAAATGAGAAAACCCAAATGCAAAGCCTTTAGAAAAGGGCCCAGTGCATAGAACTATGCATCAAGTATTATTTCTGAACCCTAATAGCATTCTCCCAAACCATCTGCTAGTGGTCCTTGGCAAAAGAAATTGAGGCCACTTTAAAGTGAGTTGTTGTAATGGCCCCATGTTGACGCCTTGAAATTGCCAAACTCAACACTATTTAACCCAGAGATCTAAGCAAACCTGTTCTCTGTTTTTCGTTCTTGCCCCACCTATGCCACTGTCCATGATTCCTCAAACATTGCCAATACCGGTGGTTTTGTCCTCCTGAGCCTCAATTCCCTGGGATATGGATTGTCTGATTCCAGAGAATGAAACATACCGAGAGCAATTAAAAGATATGGGCCCCAAATGTCTGTTATAACATTCGTTTCATGCTTTCCTGCCAAAGTCATAAGCAAACACAAGCAATAATGGTTAAAAATATAAAATAGAAAGAAAATACCTCCTTCTCAACAGAACAGACATATGGAAATGCATTGAAGCCTTCTCTGCTATTAGAACCAATAGTTCATTGAAAAAAGTCAGTTAAAGAATAAATATAATCTTTTAAAAATTGCACATATATATACTTGTCTATTTTTTCATATGAAAGACAGAAGCCTCTTCTCAAAAATGGATCTGCTGATTGAAGATGTGCAATCTTTTTCTCCCATAAACCACACACCTAATGTATCATCTCGAGTTACAGTTTTGATTTTTAAGTGCAGTAAGAAATTAAAGGCACTTGCTAAATTGTCAGAGTACAGAAAATTTGGTAAACTTTTATAATTTTCCCTAACTCATACTGTTATCTTACACAGATCTAAAGGAACAACAACGTTTATGTGACGTGCTTTCACAAATTCTTTCCAAAGTGTTCAGTTGGGTTTTCTTTATTTCACACTTGTGTTTCACAGGTTTTCATACTGTTTAATAAAAGTGAAGTACAAGGAGAGAGGCGGCAAGATGGCGTTGGTGTAGGAGGGCGCACACCGCAAGCTCCCAGAGCAAGGCGGGTTGGGGACGGGGTCCTGCCCGGGGGTCTGTGCTGTGCACGCGTGGAGTGAGAAGCTTGGGTCATCTATCTGCGCGGATCGGTGGTGTGGACCGAACGGTGGAGATTCGTGAGTTTTGAGGCTGCCGGTGGAGGTTGGCATAGGCGGCTGAGCCCCGCGGTTACGGAAATAAAAAGTAAAACGGCCATTTTGAGCCGCGGGCGGGGGTGAAAAAGTTTTATTTTCTGGGGAGCTGGCTGCCTCGCGCCCCTTGGACCTTGTGTGAACAGAGCAAACGAGCTAGTCAGCACCCGGTGAACCGGAGGGGGGATTTTGGTCGAACGCAGCTGATCTCCCTAGCCACCCAGGGATAAGACCCGGGCCGCTGCGGAGCCAGGAGGAAGGGATACTTCCCAAAGAAGGGAGGGTTCGGTTGGAAGACAGGGAAGGGTATTTTATATTTTTAGACATCGATCTGGCTGCCTGCACCACCCCATAGCTTTGGGGAGCAGATAAGCCGACCTGAAGCAGCACCAGGCTGAGAGCAGACGCGAATCTGCGCTCAAACTGATTTACTGAGCAGCCCGGTGACGCTGGAGCTCGGCACCAGAAGGGGCGGAATCCACCGTCTTTAGCACTCCTCACTGACTAACATCAGAATTTCAGCTAACCTGGGGAGTCCGGAAAGTGGAACATGCTTGATTAATTTCCACGGGCCCAGCTAGGGTCCCTTCCGTAAGGGGGTTGGTCTAGAAGAGGAATTATTTTGGGTCCTGCATTTGGCTTAAAAAAAAAAAAAAAAAAAAAAA
>JAKSZT010004976.1:4582613-4651727 GCA_026826555.1 Tolypeutes matacus
TGATGCTGGAGTTTCTTAGGTATACTTCCAGAGACTGGAGCCTCCCATCTACCTATGTGCCAGGTGTGCAGGAAATCTAGGTGGAACTGCAACTCCTACCCTACAGCTCAATGGACTCATCCAAGTCACCTGGTGAGGAGACAACGATGGGCAATGGCCATCCCAGGGAATGGAGAGGGCCTGCATCTGCAGGCAGGATCATCCCACCCACCATATCCATGGGATATAAGCCCTCTCTCACTTGGAGTTGGAGTGGACATCACCATCCCAGTCGCCTCTGGATTGGGGGAAGAACTATGGACTAGAGTGGACTTGATGGTATTCTCTTGCTCACATATGGTGATTCTTGCAATGCAAGAAATTATAACAATGAGGTGGAGCCCGTGGCCACTTGACAGTTTTTGGGTAGGGAGGGGATGAGCAGTTGAAATACAGGGGCTTCTTTGGGAGTTGGAGGTTGTCCTGAGTACTGTTGTGGCAATGGATGTAGGCCATTTTAAATCAGCACACACCACTCAGAACTGAGTGGGAGAGAGTGTGGTCTACAGTGTGAACTGTGGTCTATGGTTGGTGGCAAGGCTCCAGGATGTGTAAGTTCATTGAGGTTGGTGGGCCACACTGTGGGAGATGTTTGTGTGGGATGTGGTGGGAGGTGTGGGAGCTGGGCAACATGGGAATCCCAGTGGGTTCCGTGTAATATTTTAGGTAATCTAAGCACCTCTTAAAATATATGTATATATATATATATATAAATAACATTTTTGTAAGCAAATACACATATATGCATATATATTTATATATCATTTTACAAATGTTTGTATGTATTGTGAGAATTTTGATTTTTACCCATAATAAAAAAAAAAAAGTGATGTACAAAAGGCCTAAAGATATTTAGAAACAAATCCAATGACTCTTAATAAGTCATTATGGATGTTATAGAACTGTACTGTCGGATATGGTGGTTAGTAACACATGGAGCTGTTTACAATTAAATTAATTAAATCAAATAAAATTCAAAGTTCAGTTCCTTAGCTGCACTGGACACATTGCACTAGACACATTTCAAGTACTTACTAGTTACATGTGGCTAATGGCTACCATATTGGACGATGCAGATATTTAACATTTCTATCACCACAGAAAGTTCTATTGCACAGCACTGGTGAGCAAAATGGTGTATCAGGCATGCACATTTGACATGTCTTTGCATTGGTCAGTATGGCTTTTATAGGTGAAGAAGATGGTCAGTGAATCAATTACAAGATCAGTTGTGAAATCTTCCCCTATATCTAAGAATTAGTATTTGAGAATTCACTCAAATAGGGATTCTTTTTCATGTTAATTTTTTATTATTTTTTTTTTATTTTTAAAGAAGCTTTAGACTCCATAAATGATACATTGAAAATATAGGGGTAAGTGGATGTGGCGTAAGGGATTGGCCTCCAGTCTACCATATAGGAGGTCCAGGGTTCGATTCCCGGGGCCTCCTGGTGAAAAGCAAGCTGGCCTGCGCTGCAAGCTGGCCTGAATGGAGAGCTGGCCCACACAGAGTGCTGGCCTGCACAGAGTGCTGGCCCACTCAGAAGTGCTGGCCCGTGCAGAGAGCTGGCACAGGAAGATGACGCAACAAAAAGAGACACAGAAGAGAGACAATGAGAGATGCAGCAAATCAGGGAGCAAGAGATTGAGCAGCCTCTCTCCACTCCAGAAGGTCCCAGGATCATCAGTTCCTGGTGTCAAATAAAGAGAAAACAAGCAGACACAGAAGAACACACAGAGAGCAGACAGCGAGTGCAAAACAATGGGGGGGGTAGAAACAAATAAATAAATCTTTAAAATATATATATGTATATATATAGGGGGGGAGCAGATGTGGCTCGAGCAGTTGAGCACCTGTTTCCCATGTGGAAAGTCCCAGGTTAGTTCCTCAGTGCCTCCTAAAAAGAAAAACAAATAAAAAAACCAACACTGGGGAGCCTGTATGGAGCTCAGTGTTTGAGTGCTGACTTCCCACATATGAGGTCCTGGTATCAATCCCTGGTCTTCGTACCTAAAAAAAAAAAAAAAAATATATATATATATATATATATATATATATATATATGTAGAGAGAGAGAGAGAGAGAGAGAGAGAGAAAGAGAGAGATGTAGAGAGAGAGAGAGAGAGAGATTCCCATATAACACACTCCCTCCCCCTCCCCCACTTTTTCACCATTAACAACATCTTTCATTAGTGTGGTACATTTGTTACAATTGATGAACACATATTGAAGCATTGCTACCAACCACGGTCATTATAGTTGACACTTTGCACTGCACATTTTTATAGGTTTTGACAAAATGTATAATGGCTTATATCCATCATGGCAATGTCATTCAGAACAAAAATGCCCCATGTTACACCTATTCTTCCCTCTCCCTCTCCTCTGTTGACCACTTGTCTTTTTATCAATGGTACAAGTTCTTCCATTTCTAGAATAATAATGTCTACTTTATCCATAGTTGCATTCCCCCCTTATGTTTGTTCATTCCTCAATCTTGAGGATTTTAGGATGGTGATGTCCACTCTGCTTCTGATTGAGAGGTGGCCTTAGATCCCTTGGGGCAGATGAATGGAACCATCTTGTTTGCAGTTGTAGATACTCTTTGTTTTATGGGATGGACATTGTCCATCATCATTTTGTTAGTTGTCCTGGGCAAGTCTGATGAACTGGAGAGTAGGTGTTGCAACACTGCTGAGATTCAGAGTTCAACTGGCACATGGATAGATAAAAAATTTCAGTCTCTGGTACATATATTTGATGAGTATAGTGCTAATTATAGGTTCAAATAAAAGAGGCAGATGAGCCATGTATAGGGAAATTATAAATGTGTCTAACTCTGTTACACTGGGGAACATATATTCCAAGGTAAGACCCACTGACAGGGTGCCAAATTCTTCTGTCTAGTGTCTAGATGTCTCCAGAGCCCTCAGGAGCCCCCCTGCTTGGGGCACTATTTACTATGGAAGTCAAAGAGATCCTCCTGAGACATGCATAAATGTAACCTTTAAATGACTTCCCGACTCACTTTGAAATCTCTTAGCCATAAATACTCATTTGTATTTGATATCTCCCCTTTTTGGTCAAGGTCTTTTTCAAAATGCATCCCTAATTGGCACTTGGTAATAATCCCTCGGTGCCAGGGAGGCTCATCACCAGGAGTCATGTCCCATGCAAGGGGAAAGGTAGTGAGATTCTATGCTGAGTTTGGCTTAGAGAGAGACCACATTTGAGCAATAAGGAGGCTTTCAGGAAGTAACGCTTAAGCAATATATAATACTAGGCTAAGTGTTTCAATTTCACAAGAACAAGGTTCATAAGTACAACCATCACTGTCAAGGGCCTGTGTATTGTTCTGTCCTCCTTTGCTAGGCACTGCCTACATACTCTAGAGATTCTTGCTGCACTATTAGAGAATGTAGTAGGACTTCCCAGGATGGGAACTCAATATTCTTTCAGTTATTATATGGGTCTCTACCCATCAAGACAACACCCCATGACAATTTGAACATATTCATATTCCCTAAAGGCATGCCCCAGGTGTACCCATCCCCACACATCACCCATCACCGAAACCCTGTGCCACCAGTGATCTTCCCCTGCCCCAGTTGCAACCCTTCTGCAATCCAAAATCTCCCAAAAAAATAAAGCCAAAAAAAAAAAAAAGATTACAAATAATGAAAAATAAATCAATAATTAAAATAACAAATAAAATACAAAACTAAAATATAAAAATAAATTAAAATAAAAATGGTTTAGTGTCTTTCATCACCATAAAATATGTTATCTTTTCTGTACAGTGACATTTTCTTTTGTATGTTCCCCCAGTGTCTTATTTTTATTTTTATTTTTATTTTTATTTTTTTGCTTTATTTTCAAAGAAACTTTAGGTTAGAGAAAATGGGGGGGGGGGAGCGGGTAAAAATGAATAAAAGTAAATAAATCCTTAAATAAATGTATAGGGGAGGATAGATAGTTAATGTATAGTTAGTAGTAATCATTTGACGATGCTTTTTCATGATTTGTTAACAAATGTTTCACAACAATGCAGGGTGTTTGTGGGGGAGTGTTGTGTGTGAGCCACGTATGTTATGCATGTTTACTTTGTAAGATCACAATATTTACTGAACACTTATAGTTTATGTATGTTCAGGTATGAGTGATATACTTCAATAAATTGTTTTAAAAAAAATAAAGAGCATTGGTAAAATAACTCCCAAAAAAAGAAAGAAAGAAAGAAAATATAGGGGATTCCACTCCATCCAATCCCTACCCTTCCTCACATTTTCCCCTATTGATAACATCCTACATGAGTATGGTACATTTTTTGCAATTGATGAACAAATACTGAAGCATTGCTACTAACTGTGGTCAATGGTTTACATTATGGCTTACATTTTGCACCGTACACTTTTATAGGTTTTGACAAAATTTATAATGGCCTGTATCCATCATTGCAAGATGTCGCAAAACAATTTCAATGCCCCATGTTCTATCTATTCTATTCTTCCCTCCATCTCCCCTCGGGACCTATGATAACCACTAAGTTTCAATTTTTGAAAACTAAGATTTCATAGTTTTATGCATTAATGTTGAGGATTTGACATATTGTTCTTTTTCTTTTATTAGGCACTGCCTATGTTCTCAAGGGATTCTTGTCCCTTTAATAGAGAACACAGCAGGACTCTCCAGGATGGAAGTTTACTATTTTCTTGTTTATTGTGTGGGTCTCCACCAACTGAGATAACACACTATGACACGATGAGCATTTTCATATTCCATAGAAGCATGCCTCAGGTGTACCCTATCCCACATATTCCTACACCACTGACACCCTGCACCGGTAACCTTTCTCTGTCGTATTTGCCAAAAGAACATTACCACCATTGTAGTTTTAACCACAGACCTACAAATCCCCAGAGTTCACTTGTTCCTTCCTCCAGCCCTCCCCCCAGTTCCATGGAGAGTCCAACCCAATCCCCCTACCTTACTCCCCCTCACATTATAGCACTGTCAAACCCTCTCACCTCCCTGTACCAACATCACCTTCATCCACTGCCCAGCCACCCTCTTCCACCTTATCGTAGGTCTTGCCAATATTGAGCATGGGCTCACCACACTCTACCCCTTTTCTGTCTCCTGATAACCTATCATCCACACTCTAGCTCTGTGAGTGTGCTCAGTGTGCTTAAATCATATCAGGGAAGTCATTTAATATTTGTTCTTCAGTGGCTGGCTTACTTCACTCAACATAAGGTCTTCAAGATTCATCCATGTTATCCTGTGTGTTAATACTACATTCCTTCTTACAGCTGAGTAATATTCCATTGTATGTATATACTACAATTTGCTTATCCCTTCAACTGTTGATGGACATTTGGGTTGCTTCCAACTTTTGGCAATAGTGAATAATGCCACTATGAACATTGGTGTGCATGTATCTGTTTGTGTCACTGTTTTTAATTCTTCTGGGTATATACCAGCGGTGAGATTGCTGGATCATATGGCAGTTCTATAGTTAGTTTCCTGAGGATACACCAAACTGTTCTCCACAATAGCTGCACCATTCTACATCCCCACCAGGAGTGGATAAGTGATCCTATTCCTCCACATCCTCTCCACCACCTGTAGTTCTCTGTTTTTTTAATAGCCACCAGTTCTAATAGGTATAAGAAGATATCTCATTGAGTTTTGATTTGCATTTCCCTAATAGATAGTGGTGTTGAGCATCTTTTCATGTGCTTTTCAGCCATTTGTATTTCTTCTTTGGAAAGTATCTATTTAAATCTGTTGCCCATTTTTTAAATGGTTTTTTGTCTTTTAATTTTTGAGGTGTAGGATTTCTTTATATATGCTGGATATTAGGCCCTTATCTAATAAATGGTTACCAAATATTTTCTCCCATTAAGTAGGATGCCTTATCACTTTCTTGGCAAACTCCTTTAAAGCACAAAAGTTTTTAATTTTGAGGAGATCCCATTTATCTATTTTCTCTTTCATTGCTTGTGCTTTGGGTGTAAAATTTATGAAACCATTTCCTACTACAAGATCTCATAGATGACTCCCTACATTATCTTCTAGGAGTTTTATGGTCTTAGCTCTTATATTTAGATCTTTGATCCATTTTTAATTAATTTTTGTATAGGACATGAGGTGGTGATCCTCTCTCATTCTTTTAGATATGGATATCCAGTTCTCCAAGTACCATTTTTTGAAAAGGCCATTCTATCCCAGTTGAGTAGGCTTGGTGGCCTTGTCAAATATCAGTTGACCATATATGCGAGGATCTATATCAGAACTCTCAATTCAGTTCCATTAGTCAGTTTGTCTATCTTTGTGCCAATACCATGCAGTTTTGACCACTAGAGCTTTGTAGTATGTTTTAAAGTCAGGTAGTATGATTCCTCCTATTTTGTTTTTCTTTTTCAGTATGTTTTTGGCTATTTGGAGTCCCTTGCTCTTCCAAATAAATTTCATAATTAGTTTTTCCAATTCAGTAAAAAATATTGTTGTAATTTTATCATGATTGTGTTAAATCTGTGTATCAATTTGGGTAGGACAGACATCTTAATGATATTTAGTCTTCCAATGCATGAACAAGGAATATTCTTGCATTTATTTAGGTCTTTTATTTCCTTTAACAATGTTGTGTAAAATTCTGTGTGCAAGTCCTTTACATCTGTAGTTAAGTTTACTCCTAGATATTTTTTTCTTTTCATTGCTATTGGAAAGGAAATTATTTTCTTGATTTCCTCCTCAGATTGCTCATTATTGGTGGACAGAAATGCTACTGGCTTTTTCATGTTGCTCTTATATCCTGCCAGTTTATTGAACTCTTTTATCAGCTCTAGAAGCTTTGCTGTAGATTTTTCAGGGCTTTCTACATATAAGATCGTATCATCAGCAAATAGGGAGATTTTTACTTCTTCTTTTCCAATTTGGCTGCATTTTATCTCTTTTTCTTGCCTAAATGCTCGCACAAGTACTTCTAACACAATGTTAAATAAGAGCGGTTACAGTGGGCATACTTGTCTTGTTCCAGATCTTAGAGGGAAAGCCTTTAGCGTTTCACCATTAAATATGATGTTAGCTATGGATTTTTCATAGATACCCTTCATCATGTTGAGGAAGTTTCCTTCTATTCCTATCTGTTGAAGTGATTTTATCAAGAAAGAATTCTGTGTTTTGTCGAATGCTTTTTCTGCATCAATAGAGATGATCATGTGATTTTTTTCTGTCAATCTGTTTATGTGGTGTATTACATTGATTGATTTTCTTATATTGAACCATCTTTGCATACCAGAGATGAAACCTACTTGATCATGGTGTATAATTTGTTTAATGTGTTGTTGGATACAATTAGCAAGTATTTTATTGAGAATTTTAGCAACCAGATTCATTAGAGAGATTGGTCTGTAGTTTCCTTTTCTTGTGGGATCTTTATGGGCTTTGGTATTAGGGTGATGTTAGCATCATAGAATGAGTTAGGCAATGTTCCCTCCACTTATATTTTTTGGAAGAGTTTAAGTAGGATTGGTGTTAGTTCTTTCTGGAATGCTTGGTAAAATTCACCTGTGAAGCCATCTGGTCCTGGGTTTTTCTTAGTTGGGAGGTTTTTGATGACTGACTCAATCTCGTTTCTTGTGATTGGACTGTTAAGTTCATCAATTTCTTCTTTTGTC
Source organism: Tolypeutes matacus (assembly GCA_026826555.1). NCBI lineage: Eukaryota > Metazoa > Chordata > Mammalia > Cingulata > Chlamyphoridae > Tolypeutes > Tolypeutes matacus. The sequence goes on from JAKSZT010004976.1 coordinate 4,590,336, forward strand.
AATGTAGGCTGCTTGGGTGTTTCTAGAAATTTGTCCATTTCCTCTCAGTTATCCATCTTGTTGGCATGCAATTTTTCAATATATCCTCTTATGATGCTCTTCATTTCTGTGAGATTGGTGATGATATCCCCTCTCTCATTTTTTATTTTATGTATTTGTGTCTTCTTTCTTTTTTTTCTTTGTTAGTCTAGCTAAGGGATTGTCAATTTTATTAATTCTCTCAAAGAACTAGCTTTTGGTTTTGTTAACTTTTTCTAGTGATTTTTTATTCTCAACTTCACTTAGTTCTGCTCTAATCTTTGTTATTTCCTCCCTTCTGTTTGCTTTAGGATTAGTTTGTTGTTCTTTTTCTAGTTCCTCCAGGTGTGCAGTTAGGTCTCCTTTTTAGCTCTTTCTTCATTTTTAATATAAGCATTTTATAGCTATAAATTTCCTTTTCAGCACTGTTTTTGCTACATCCCATTGTTTTTATATGTTGTGTTTTCATTTTCTCAAATAGGGATTCTTAATTTGATATGTCAAGAGGACCCAGGAGCTAACCTGAAGAGGTTTTCACTGACCAATGAGAGAACAATTTGTATACCAGAAAAAGTAATGAATATACTAAATTGAAACACATCACAAATATGAAAATCAATGAGTGTATAATGCTAAAAAAAATAAATAACTCATTGGTTACTATTGATAGTTGCCAGGAAACTAACTTATTACTCTGAAAATTGAAAAAAGGAAAGGAACAAAAATTAGGCTGTCTTTCCTGTAGTTCAAGATAACCACATTTAATAAAAGTAAGTTCCCCTAAATAAAAGAATTCTAGCTAATAAATGCAGACAGAATTCGAAAATCATTGTTTCGTATCCCTTAATGAAACAATGGCTCTAATCAATAGTGTGGTGGTAAACGTTGAATGTTTGCTGGAGTGGAAGAGATGACTGATTTGTAGCATTGGCCAATCTCTATGGTGTAAATATCCCCCAAGGGTCTAATTCAAACTGCCAACATGATGTCACTCAGCCCAGAGTTGGGAAGAGATGTACACCATTGGGGGTTGTGAACTGGTGCAAGCCCGTACAAGCCAGCACAAACAGATCTGAGCTGACACCTGCATACCACTGGTTCTAAGGATCATCAATCAATGCCATTTGGTGAAATTTTGATGCGACTGACAACACTTGACCAAACATTCCAGGTGTCATCTCATGCTATATCGTCCCACAGATGAAGTATCCTTGTGAGGAAAACCCTCAGCCCCTACTCTCACCAAGCTTCCAGATCTACCTCCTAGCTTATGGGACATATCAGGGATAGAGAAATGAATTAAACACCACCACAAGAAAGCAAACAGCCAAATGCAGAAAGTAGAATATGTGACCCAGTATATACAACAACTCAAGTGACCCAGTGTATACAACAGAGCAAAAGAAAAGAGCAGAAAAGAAAAATAAAGGCAGAAAATAAGACTATTGAAGTAGCAATTTGGTAGATTTGACTATAACCAGATATTAGATGATATTAGGAAATAATTGTTAATGTTTCAGGGTTAATGACATAACATTTAGATGACAAAAGCGCTCATCAATTAAAGAAGCATGCTAAAGTATTTATGGGTCAAATTATGTGAAGCCTGAGATTTACCTGAAAACTATTTTTCAGCAAAAATGAAATATACAGAAGGAAAGAAAGATGAAACAGATTGGCCAAAAAAATGGTGATAACTTTCAAGGCAGGGTGACAGGTACATGAATTCATTATACTATCTTCTCTAATATTGTAAATGCTTTTTTAAGTAAACTTTCTATTAAACTTCTAAAGATAGAATTTTTTCAGGAAAAAAAGAAGTTGACTTTCTCTGAATGGTGAGATAGACTATGGATGATTATCATTTTCTTCTTTCCATTTTCCAAAATTCTTGTAGTAAACATTTATTGCATTTGAATCACATATTTCAAAATATTATTTGACTTTTTTTTAATTCAAGGGAAAAATAAGTTCAGTGGATGAGATCCTTAGGACAAATGTCTCCTCAGACTAAAAATGGATTATTGGTGTTAATATTAGGAATAAACAGAAAAAATATTTAAATCCTCCCAAGTTTTCTTCTATAACATTCCACCATTTGATGAGGAAATCCATGTTTTTTTGGTTTCTAATTTTCTAAAATACTCTGAGAAATGCAATAGGACCCCAAAGCCACTGTTTGATTAATAGTTTCCAAATGCTTTCAAGCTCAACATGGTTCCCCAGGTGAGAGCAGCATGTAAGGAGGCCACATATGAAAGACGGGGACACTTTAGTTTGTTCTATAAGAGATCTGTGTTCTCTGCACAACTTCAGCATCTTTCGTTCTCTGTCTCCCCTTTTTTCTTCTAATATTTTTTCTTCTGTTCTCAACTTGGGCTTGCGGAAGCCCTGGGTTGGATTAGGAGATAGGAATTCAACTCCCAGCTTGGCCCTATCAAAACCCTGGGCTGCTGCAGAATGAGGACATTAGACTCAAACACTTCCTTCTATTGCTAACAATTGCTAAGGCAGACAAACCCTACTTATGAATAATTTGCATTCTTATGGGACTGGAGACTTAAGCCTTCCCAGTCTCCAAGGTATGATTTTTAAATGTTGAGGAATTGGATAAGATTACACCATGAATGTATGCATAAATATATGTACACTGGGGAACCATTTAGTAATTTACAAATTATGTCACACATGGATTACAAATTATAAAATGGTTTCCTGTTAGCTGAAGATTTAGCATTGTTCCCAGAAAAGCTTACCTTCCTCCCTAGGAATAATTTCCTCCCTGCAGACTTTGGCTAATAACATATCATTTGCTACCCACCTGCACATTGCGGGGCATCCATTTTTGCTTTCACTAATGGTTCCAGAAGCATTGCTTTATACCCAGCAACAAATATGGAAGGAATTAAGTAACAGTGGCTGGTGTTATGCAGTAGCTAAGAGAAATTAAAACAAAAAATATGCTAAAGCAAACATATTTTCATAAATAAATGCAGAACCTTGTTATCTTTGTAGTGGCTGAAATAGCACAGAATAGATTAAAATAATATTCATAAACCCAGCGAACTGTTTCAAGAGCTGACGATGATGTTTAGTAAGCAGAAATTTCATTTGATTTAACTTACTTACTTATCTGGATGAAGTATGTGTGGTGGGTATGAATCTTCAACCACAAACTCAAATGTGCATGAAAAACCCTATCTTCCGTTGTGGAACAGGAAAAAGAAAAACACAAACTAATACAGCAATTGCCTTTTCACATCTACCCTCCCAAGTCTGGAAATCTTTGTCAACACCTTTTGCTCTACCAGATTTTACCTGCCAGATTACACCTTAATACCCCATAGCTGAAAGAGAGGGCAAGGACTGTTCCAGTCATAGATCAGCCAGTGCCTGTTTAGTGAAGGGAATTTTCCTGAAACAATATTTTGCATGATAATATTTTACATAAAATTCTGTGACTTGTTCAACAAATACTTATGAGCATCTATTGCTGAGTAACACTAGTGAACAAGACAATCGTGTTCCATGCACTCACGGAGCCAACAGGCTCCCCTTGGCACTCGCCGTCTTGGACAGCCTGCCCACTTCCCATTGCAAGTGCATGTAGCTTTTAGCCGGAGGCTTTCTTTGGTCACAGAAACTTGCTTGTCCTCCATTCAGGGTAGACCAGAAGTACTGGAGAAGGAGCAACCCAGGAACAGCCTCAGCCAATGAATGATGGAATGGATAGATAAATACCCCCAGCTCCCCTGCTCTCTAGTGGGGGCAACTCTGAGGCATATTCTAAACAGTCTCCCAGAGATGCCCAGCAGGACTGAGCTCCAGTTGCCCATAGGGGTCACCTGCTCTCTGTCACACCCTGTCTTGTCTTCCTCCCCTTCCCTACTTCACTTCCCCTCTCCCCTACTGGTGCTCCATGGGACCACCTCCCAAATAAACCACTTGCATCCACTCCTTGCTCAGAGTTTGCCACTTGGGAACCCAAACTTAGACAACCTTAAATTGTCAAAGTTCCTTACAATTCTAAAGACAATCTTTCACTTATTCTAAACATGACTTCATATGATTCACATTTATAAATCATTGAAATTATTAAATAAAGAAGGCAGGGTGAAGGGAAAATGAGGGTAGAATAGTTCAGTGAAGTTCAGGGTAACATCAGCACCCCATAATTTCTGCACAAATGCTAAAAGTGGGTGAACCACAAAGTTCAGCTTTATAGGCCATCAAATGTTAAAAGATTCCTGGTAGCCACAAAATTTTAAATAATTTTTTTTTTTTTTTTAATCTGTAGTAACTCAGAAAGAAAACACGTTTTTCCCCTACCAGGGAATACTAAAAGAAATTTCTCCTGTAGTGCCTCATCAAAGGGTGTTTGTGCAAACAGTGCCAAGCGTCTACACCAGCCTACGATAGCATAGAGCACAGCAGCACGCTCCACAGGCGGGGTCCCCAGGCAAACCTCAAGGAAGCCCAGATGAAACACGATTCTCTAATGGTTAAAACGAGGAGTCTAAACATGTGACTGTCTAGTGATGGTTCAATGTAGGGGGAGATTTTAGTCTAGCAGGAGTGGCAGTTCTCAAACGGGGTTCCATTTGGCCACCTAGAGGTGATGTTGTGTCTGACCACCAAGCCCTGTTGTCCAGCATCACCATCAAAGTATGTTTTTATGTTAGGCTCAATTTAATGTCCCGTTGGAAGAAAAGATTGTGCCCATTTTAAAATGGGAAGATGACAAAGGTGAAGATGCCCTCCTCAACCTTCTCACAGCTTCAGGTGGGAGTCAGGCAGTCACATCTGTGGCTACACTTTCTGGCAGGACTCTGGAGGAACTGTCTCAGGACACAGAGAACCAGCTCTGGCCAGTCCCAGGGCATTTTGGCCAATGACCTTAAATCAGAGGCACATTCCAGGGGCTCAAAAACTCCAAACCACAACCAGGAACTGCCAGAGAGACCAGGTCCTCTAGCCACGCAGTAAGAGTGCTAGACTCAGCCATCCTTGGAGTCACTCAGAAACTATCTGAAGATGATTCCTTCTGAGAGGGTCCCCATCTTCCCAAAGACTCCAAGGACAAACGTTTTGAAAAACCACAGAGTCAACAGAACCCATCCTGCCTCACATCTCCTCTTGACTTCTGTGTTCTCCCATTACTCTGTGCTTGTTCTCCTTGACTCAATGCACCTTTCTGTGCTTCCATCCCTGCTTCCCCTGAGCCTTCTGGAACCTCCTTTCAAAGGCAAACATCTCCCTCTTCACCTGCAGGCTTCACTGAGAGTCCCCTCCTGCCCCAACAGAAGCCATGCTGTCCCTGGGAAGGGCCACTTTCCCTGCATCCCCCTCAAGAGTCTGCTGCTGTGTCCCCATGCCTCATCTACCTCAGGATCAGGGCACCAGGACAGCCACCTTTTATCCACAAAATCCCTTCCAGGCCCTGACTCTTCCCCTTTTGAGCAAAAACTGCATCATACAGGTTCATCTTACCCAGTTGAAAACCCTGGCAGTGCCTCACCCAGGTGCCCTCAACCCAACGAGGAGTTGCATGCAGGCAGTTTCTACACAAGCTAAAGGCTCATCAGCTCAGTCCTGAGGATGAATACGTACCAATGGATCAAGCCTGGCCATATAAGGGCAGCAGCCTGCAGCCAGAGAAGGGTGGAGTTGGTGGCTCTTCACCCTTCAAAGAGCCAACTCTCAGGCACGTTACACACAGTCTTTCTGAAGGTCTCCAGTGAGAGTGAGTCCCAGGTGCCCACAGAATAGTCCACCCTTTTATGTACCCTTCATTGACTTCCCTTCCTGACATGGCCCTTCTCAGTGCCCCTAGCTTGGATAAGCTCCCAAATAAGCCATGTGCACCCAAAGCCTTGTCTCAGGGTCCCAGAGAAAGGCACAGCTCCTACTCATTCACCAAATTCCACACTACCACAAATTTCCTTATGAGGAACTTAGAGCTGACCCCTCTGTCCTTCCTTCTCTCACTGCCCGAGCTCCCCCTTGGTGACACTGCATCTCCATGGACCACTAATCCTACCTCAGATTTTATTCACTCACAAGATTTGTCAACAAAACCAGAGGATACAAATGTAACTGTTCCCATTTTAAAGAGATGTGTAGTATATGTGTATATACATATATGATCCTATGAAAATACATCTGGTTGCTTGGTACATTTGAAATTCCAGATGTACCACATATGCCTGTCCCTTCCCCACCCACATAAAAATATTTAACACATACATATTCTAGGATCACCAAAGGAATATGTCACCATATGGAATTAGGGAATCAAATGATTTCCTACACCAGTATGCCATGTTATGGATGCACCACCTTCCAAAGAATGGAAGTATGTGCTGAAAATACAGATCACTATATTTACTTGACAAACCAAATGGCAAAGAGCTCCCAGTGTCACCAGCAGGAAGACCAAGGGCTTTCATGATGTAACAAAGGAGTCTACATTTATGTAGGGGTCCTAATTTCTCTCCATTTCCCCACCTGGACAAGTGAAAGGCTGAAACACTGCTCCAAAGCTGGAGGTGAGGTGTGGTGGGACGAAACCTCAGGCTTCACATTTGGTGCTGAAGGTGAATTTGAGGGGAAGGAGAATGAAAGTTGGGGAGACAGCCCAACCAAGGTATCAACAGGAAGGGAGTGGCAGCAAGAAGAAGGGAGGGAGAGAGACTGAGAGAGACAGAGAGACAGACACAAAGAAATAGAGACAGAGAAGGAGGGAGGGGAGAAGGCCAGAGGGAAAGAGGGGAGACAGAGAGAGAGGGAAGGAGACAGAGAAACAGGGAAAGAAAGAAAGAGAAAAAGAAAACATCTTCAAGGAAACAGCAGAAGAAACCAAACAGCTTTTTCCCTCTGTGCAAATCTCCCTTTTACTACAGAATAGTGATTCTTCCATTGAACCAGTTAAGTAGGGAATATTCAAAAGATCAGCATTCACCACCCTTCCTTTTAGATTCTCCCTTCCCTCCTAAAGATACACAGACCTAAACTTGGAGAAATTAAGGGATCTGGTACTCTTCCTAGAGAGTGTTTGTACATTGCTGAAGGGCTGAGAGGAGGAGCTGGGGGGAGGAAAATGGAAGAGACAAGACTGAAGTGGGGCTTCAGGTTTGGAACAAGAGTCCAGGGTCATTTGTGGAGGGTATGGGGTGGCAGTCTAAAGAAGCTGTATTTATTTTAGAAGGTCATGGGGAGACACTGAAGATTTAGGATTGAAGATATAATAGAACCCAAGATATGCATCCACACATAGAATCTTCTCATATTGGGGAAAGCCCAGAAGTGGAAAGACCAATTAGAAATCTGTTGCATTTATATCAGGAATAAGCAATACCTGAACCAGATTCATGGTGGTGTGAATGAAAAAAAAAAAAAAAGCTGTGTAGACAAGAGACCTGGCAGAGGTGGGATCTCTAAGAATCTGGTTGGATTTGAACTTAACGAGAAGGAAAGAGAAGGGAGAGGACAAAGGTGACTCTGAGGTGCCCAGCTTGTGGGAATAGTGGCTACATTACAGCAATGGGAAAACTGATTGGAGATTTTGGTATGGAGAGGATATGAAGGAAAAATAAAGGTGGGACATAAAACCCCACATCTTCTAAGTGTAAAAATGCCTTAGGACAAAGGAATTCTGTCTCCAGAAGTCTCCAGAGAAATTTCTACCCAGTTCCACAGGGAGATGCTTTATTGGGATGTTCAATCCAGCCTTGTTTCTAACAGTGGGTCATTGTAAGCAATTTAAGGGGCTCTCGCCTGGGGGATGGATAACTCAGTGGTGCAGGACCAAGAATACCTACCGTGAAACAGAAGCAAAGAACTAGGTGCAGGGGACAGCAAGGATCAATCTAAAGAGTAAGAAGCATGGTGAGTGTATTAGTCAGCCAAAGGGGTGCTGATGCCAAAATACCAGATATTAGTTGGTTTTTATAAAGGGAATTTATTTGGGGTAGAAGCTTACAGTTACCAGGCCATAAAGCACAAGTTATCTCCCTTAAGTTTATTGCCACGTGTTGGAGCAAGATAGCTGCCAACGTATGTAAGGGTTCAGGCTTCCTGGGTTCCTGTCTTCCCGGGGCTTGCCTCTCTCCGGGCTCAGGCTTGCATCTCTCCACAATGCCAGCTGTAGACTATCAAGCAAATGGCTCATCTCTTTTCTTGGCGCCTTCTCTCCTTCCTCACAACCAAGCTCCTCTGTGTACTTACTTCCCCAGGCTCCAGCATTAAAACTCCAACCTCCCTTCTCTGCAGTGCAATTTCTCTGTGAGATGCAACATCCTACTGATGTGGCCCAATCAAAACCTTAATCATTATTTAATCAAGTAAAAGTTAAACCTCTGAATCCAATACCCTCTAATATGCCCAGAGGAAAAGACCAGTTTACAAATATAAGTCAATATTTCCTTTTAGAATTTATCAATAATATCAAACTGCTACAGAGAGTTCCACAATACATATAATACACCATTCACATTAAATAAAAATAACACTCCGGCTTTAACAAGGAAGCACAGATAAAAGGACACATCAAACTTGGGGTGGTTGCCTAAGGGGGAGCATGGGAGAGTTAGCATGCCCCAATGACAAAGGTGGACGGGAAGTCAAGATTTTGATTAGCCATCCCTTTGTACCATAGTGGATTTCCCGCCCCACCCCCAAACCACCCGCTACCTGGGCCTTACTTACATTTGCACCTACCCAAAATTCACCTTTATGGATTAGACTGCTAACTTTCGTAAGGAAGTCTTACAGGCAATCATCTTGCTCCTGCTTCCTTACAGCATGCCTCCTGGTAAGCAGAGTGTCCTACAATCCTTAAAACCTGTTGCTACATTCACGTATGGGCCTGGGATGCAGTCAAAGCTTGAATCTCTGCTGAACTGTCTCTTCTTGTCTAGACTCAAAAAGCCAATTTTTAAAAGTATGCCAAAATTTGCTGCAAGACTTTTGTTTGAACCAATCCAGTAGAATCATGGCTGTGCTTGCAAGGGTACTGTTATCCCTTTTGGAGGGACCCCTTGTTCACACACAGGTTCAGACACTGCCTTCTGCTCTCACCTGACACTATTCCTACACACCCCACCGACATTATTCCTGGAGAACTGAGTCATGTTGAAGGAGTGGGGAGAAGCCCTAATGCTGGGCTTGGGATTGTTGAGCCTACACTTGTGTTTTGATCCTTGACCTTGACATGGTTTTAGCAACAACACTCTTCACAGTCTGGCCTAGAATGATGGAGAAAAGACTCTCCAACCCCAGGTGGCCCCCCCAAAACACAGACACACATGCAAATTTTTCCCCTCCATCCCAGTTTCTAAGCATCCACTCATTGAATGCCCAAAGGCATCGTGCAGTATTCTTATGACATGGGGGAAGGATTCTTCTCATAAAACTAGGTGCTTCTGCAGCTCATTCATCTGGTACATTAGGGTCATGAACTTAGAGGACATTTATATCCTTCTATTAGAGAACCTGCCTGTTCCACTATCTCCAGCAATTCAATAGCGTCTTTCTATACTCCTTAATCCCCACCTCTGAGCTATAAGAGGCAGGCTTCTATTGCAATCATACTGAGTAACAAACTCCCAAAGCTTATTTGCCTACAAGAACAAACATTTATTATACATACACAGGTCTACAGTTCGGCTGCAGGTCAGCTGCATCTCAGATGAGATCAAATGGGCCCCTAGTTTGGTTTCTCCTTCAGGGCTGCTCCACATGTCTTCATTCCACAACACAAACTGGGGGAGCAATGGTTCCAGGGGGCATGACCTTCTCACGATGGAGGCTGATGCTCAAAAGGTTAGGCCAAAACCTGCAAGTACATTTACATCCTCTTCTTATGCCAATTCCATTCTCATTTCATTGACCAAAGGAAGTTCCATGTGGGAGCCAATGTCGGAGAGTAGGACAGGGATGTACTATCTGTCCACTGGAATAGGAGACACTGCTAAGGGGTGTGGAGATAGACTCCTATTTCAAGGAGGAAATGAGAATTTAGAGCAATGGTTGTTATTGAAACATGTTATTGAATTGACTCTGGGCTGGGATTTGAGGACATTATTTTCTATATTCCTCTCTATGAGGACCCATGGGAGAAATTCCTCTTGAATCTCAGGACCTGGAATGGTTATACATTTGGCAAATGGTTGTTTTCATTTCAAAGACACTCTGAATCATGTGCGCAGACTTGCTTCCCTCCTTGCCTTTCATTGGCTGTTAGGAACTTGAGCCACCTCTAGCAACCAAGCATGGCATGATGACTTCCTCCTGACTTCATCTCAGCATTCCTACATTTATTTTCCCTTTAGCCTAAATGCCTCACTTTCATGCCATTTACTATGATCTGGGCATATTTTTGTAGGCCGTTTCAATTTTGTTTGGTGAATTTATAATCATTTATACGTCCAACATATATATATATTTTTTTGTTTTTGAAACTAAGTAATACAGGCAGATGTTTAGAAAACTTAAACAATACAAATGGCATGCAGAGAATAAACGAGTCTCTCTTGTACCCTGGCCTCCACCCACCCAAGAGGCAGAGGCAGCCACGGTACCATATTCAAATTGTGTGAGCACATGAGGGAATCTTATCCATTGGAAGAATTTCAGGACAAGTAAATCCATTTATCTTAAATTTGGAAAGACATTGCCAAATTGTTGTCCAAAAAGCTTGTACTAATTTACACTCCGATTAGCAGTACGAGAATACCTGTTTTCCCACAAACTCACCAGCACTATGTATTATCACATCTTCCCCTTCAGGGTATTTTCAAAGTTTTGATCTCTGCTCAACTGATAAGTGAAACTATTTTCAAGCAAATTGTATGTCTTTTTCTGTCCATATGCTTTGGAAACTGTTCTTATGGATTTCTATGAGCCCTTTGTATATCAAGGAAATTCATTTAGAAAATAGCATGTCATTGTTGTGCTCTCAAATCCTTTTTGAAATAAGACAGTTAGATAAATGAAATAAATAGATAATAGACACTTAAAACACACACTGGGAGAAGCATGGGCAATGTCCTTGGGTCCTAGCGAGAAATCCACATTTTCTCCTTCTTCTCTCCCCCTCCTCACTCCTCACTTTGAAGCCATGTTCTGTGGTATCATGGTCCCTCTCAGACAAAACAGAACTTTACTCAGTAAGTGGAAATGGGGTTAATGAGCTTTATAGGAGAAACCTGTTTCTTTGACAGCAGTCAGCATGATATATATTTCTGAGCATTTGTCAAATATCCTGGATAAATGTTGCATTTTTATACAGCAGAGCTTAAGTGTCACTGGCCCCATATTAAGCCAAACAGCATGTTTTCAGGTAATGGGTGTTTATAATCAGTTTGTGCCGCTCCAGAAAGGCCAGCTTCAATGTGCTGGTAGGAGCAAGTAGAAAAGTTTTTGAATGTGGGCCTGCAAATGCCAACTCACATCTGCCTGCAATATCAGTTGGAGTCAGATCCAAGTGCTGTTGTGGTCATGGCCAATTCACTTGAAAGCCAATCTGTTTCCAACCTCATATTAGTAAGAAAACAATGTTCCTGTTCCTTTCCAGTTTCAGTTTGGAGGGTTTTTGTTGTTGTTTCTATTATTGTTCAAAAAAGAAAAGCCCTTGCACTCATGCAGCTTATAAATCACAGCTGTCCCTTGTGGCTGGCTCCCCAGTAGTGGTTTGTATTTATGTGAGTTCAGAAATCTTCATGCTTCCTTCGTTCTTCCAAAAATCCCTTGGTGTTTTAAAATGAAGCAATATCTACAGAATTAGAAAACAGCATTCTTTCCATTTTTCTGCGTTTTAACTATTTGCATATAAGAGTTATGTTTGTTTAAAACAGAATAAAAGCATCTACAGATTCAAATATTCAAGTAAACTATTTATGGAGTATTAATAGCATTAAACTCCATATGCATCAGTTTCGGTGGAAAGATTTTGAGTTTGTTTTCACAACATGAAAAGAGTGTTTCTGAAAAACTGTGATAATGCCCAATAACCATATCTCCTGCATTTTCCACTTTTACCAACCATTCATCTTTTTACATAATTATTCCTTTCTTTCCTTATTTATACACACCTTGCTCAAGGAAAAAGTTTAAGGTTGATGTAGGAAGTCCATAACCAGGATTAAAAATTCTCACTAGTGGGAAGCGGCTGTGGCTCAATCAGTGGGGCTCCCGTTTGCCATGTGGGAGGCCCCGGGGTCGGTTCCCAGGGCCTCCTGGTGAAGGTGGGCCCGCCCGTGCGGCGTGGTTAGCTGACCCAGTGAGCACAAGCAGCAAGGGGGGGATAAATGAATAAATAAATAAATAAAATCTTTAAAAAAAAAAAAAAAATTCTCACTAGTGCAAACTTGAACGAAGTTTTATGATGACTTTTTTTTTAGGGCTCTCTAGTAGTTTATTTTGCAAGCTTTTTTGTTTTTTATTACTATATATTTTTTGGTTTGCACTGTAATAACAGAAACATGGTCATAATAATACAATTTTGAACACTAAACTATTTATCATTTTAATATGAATGCAGATTTATGTTCATTTTATTGACCTTCAAATTGCAGCAGCTATGAGTTTCTTGCCACCCAACTCCACCCTGTCACGAGTCAAATAGCTCAAGATACACACACAACACATTTACACACAGACACAAGCAAACCTTTTATAAAGTAAATCAATCTTTTACAATGTAAATAGCTGTTCCCTGTTGAAATTTTTCATATCCAGTTTACTTCTTATTTTCTAAATTGGGATAGTCATATTAATCAGACAATTTCTATAAAACAAAGAGTTTATCTTTGTGAAAATGCAAGTAATTCTTGAAGGCAATATTTTTCTTATTCATTTAAAAAGAATGTAGTATCTTACAGGGGTAATAACAAGAGCATATTCCTTCCAAAAAACCATAACAAAATCAAAACTGGTAAACATTAACACACAAAAACAAATTATTTAAAAAATAAAAAAATAAAAAAATAAAAAACTAGCAACCACCGGCTACCAAGGTAAAGAATTTAGAAGAAAAAAAATAAAAAGAATGTAGTGTGGAAGACTAAAAGGGGAAAATCTCTTCAAATGATCAAAATGAAAGAGATCTGGAAAATAATATACTTAACAGTGTGAGGGTAAATATTTTAAATCAATTCTGTAGAAAATATTGTTATTCAAAGAAATAGCTTGGGACCCTTTGTCAAAATTTAGATTTTACTTAAAATAGGAAGTGTTGATTTTCTTGTTAGAAGACATTAATTCTTTGAAGTCATTATGAGAGACCTGTGCAATTTAATTTCTATGTAAATGACTTTGAATATACAAAGTAGCAAATATAAACCAGTAGTGTGGCAAGAAAATGAATTGGCAGAAATAATTATTCAATCAGTAGCAATAATTAAGACTACCATTTCAAAGAGTTTGAAAGGATAAGAAAATAGTGTTACAAGGTTTTACAGCATATGAGATTGATGAATTCAATCCTGGTTTATTACTAGTATACTTCTTTCTTCTTCAGTATAAGGGCATCCACATTATCTCCAGTCAATTCATTGTGTTTATTATGTGAAACCATCACAGGCAGGAAGCCTCTTAAAGCACCAACACCTACAATAAGCCGCTTTAGTAAGACACAAATCTTCAATATTTATTTCATTCACCACTTTGGGATTTTTCCTTTTGTATTTTAAGGTTAATCAAGCTCTTCTGTTGTTTTTTTCTTCAGAAGGAATGGATGTGCAGCAAGGGAGTGCAAGACACCAAGGACAGGCAATAACTAAAGCCATTCTGAAAACGTTTTCTTCTGGATTAGGCAATGAACTTCTTAGGTTACTATTGGCCCCACCTCTAGTAGAGTATCTTGAAATAGGAGTCATTCAATAAATGTTGGTTGAAGATTGAATAATATCAGGTATCGTTCAATTGGCAGTTTATCTGCTGTATCAGTCCAATTTTCCGTATTCTTGGAGTCAGGTTTCTTTTGTCTGTGAGCTGCGAAAACCCGGAAATGCTCTCGGGGGCCGGGAGCCCCGTAACGCATAAGGGCTGCTGCGCCTTCGCCACGCAGGTGGGCTCTCCACCACCATGCTCACCAGGGCTCCCGCTCCTCTCCCCAGCTCCCCTCCGTACCCTAATCACTTTTTTTTTTTTTTAATTAAAAAATCAGATATTTATTGATTATATAAGTGTGTCAGGAACCATGCTAAGTGTAAATCATTTTGCGAAGTGTATTGCAATATGAAGTATAATTGTTTTTAATTTTTGACTCTAGCTCTTCTTAGCTTTATGGCCATGGGCTAATTATTTAATTTGTGTATGTTTCAATTTGCTTTTCTTTTTTTTTTTTTTTTTTTATTATGGGTAAAAATCAAAATTCTCACAATACATACAAACATTTGCAAAATGATATATAAATATATATGCATATATGTGTATTTGCTTACAAAAATGTTATTTATATATATATATATATACATATATTTTAAGAGGTGCTTAGATTACCTAAAATATTACACGGAACCCACTGGGATTCCCATGTTGCCCACCTCCCACACCTCCCACCACATCCCACACAAACATCTCCCACAGTGTGGCCCACCAACCTCAATGAACTTACACATCCTGGAGCCTTGCCACCAACCATAGACCACAGTTCACACTGTAGACCACACTCTCTCCCACTCAGTTATGAGTGGTGTGTGCTGATTTAAAATGGCCTGCTGATTTGAGAGAGGACTCAAATAAGTCCTCTCTGCACATGGTTCACCAGTCCCTTCTGTTCAAACCTACATGTGATGCTGGAGTTTCTTAGGTATACTTCCAGAGACTGGAGCCTCCCGCCTACCTATGTGCCAGGTGTGCGTGAAATATAGGTGGAGCTGCAACTCCTACCCTACAGCTCAATGGACTCATCCAAGTCACCTGGTGAGGAGACAACGATGGGAAATGGCCATCCCAGGGAATGGAGAGGGCCTGCATCTGCAGGCAGGATCATCCCACCCACCAAATCCATGGGATATAAGCCCTCTCTCACTTGGAGTTGGAGTGGACATCACCATCCCAGTCGCCTCTGGATTGGGGGAAGAACTATGGACTAAAGTGGACTTGATGGTATTCTCTTGCTCACATATGGTGATTCTTGCAATGCAAGAAATTATAACAATGAGGTGGAGCCAGTGGCCACTTGACAGTTTTTGGGTAGGGAGGGGATGAGCAGTTGAAATACAGGGGCTTCTTTGGGAGTTGGAGGTTGTCCTGAGTACTGTTGTGGCAATGGATGCAGGCCCTAATCGCTTTTTAATTCGTGGAACAGTCTACTTTTTTCCCCCTAGACCAATAAAAAATTATTTAGCGATATTATGGCATGTCATAGTATCTGAATCCAGTTTAGTTAATGTGATAACTGGACGCACCCCTGGGTGCACCCCTACTCGGGCAGACAGCAAATAATGCCCTCTTCCATCAGATGCAGCCGCTGGGTGATTCTGTTCACTCTCGCTTCCCCTCGCTCTCTTGTTTTAGTTTCAAAGTCTCACGGTCACCATGCACTGTGGAATTTGGGCTAGAAAAGCAATGTGTCAGACCCTTCTTTTAGGTTTTGTTCACTGCTGTGTCCCCAGCGCGGGAGCAAGCCAAGGTCCCAGGCAATGTTTGTTGATTAAACCAGTGCATTACATTAACAAACTGAAAGCCAGAAGAAAGGAAGTAGAAACTTAGGGCAGTCTTTCTTTCCTCATTATTGACAGGGATTTTCCATTATTAGGGATATATTTGGCTTGAGGTAAATTATGTGTCAGGGAAGTTCCACAAATTGCCCAACAGCACTTGAATCTATCTGAATTCTCTTCCCAAAGAACCCCTCTCTGTAAACACAATTGATGGCGTATAGACACCTGGGTGTTTGCTTTCCCTGAGAAAAAACACAAGGCCAGACCCCTCTCTCTTACTTGAGAAGCCACATCAGAATCCAAGTAAGAATGATCTCCTGACATCAAGACTTCATGAGACTGGCATGGGCTTGCTATATTTATATAAAAGTGAATAATTAGAGCACGTCACTTCTATACCTTTACTATCAAGATTTTGTGTTAAGACCAGCTTTTGACTATGCTCTGGGTGAAGCCTCTCAACAAATAACACCGTACTGCTATCACTAAGATAGAGGTTTAGATTCTGTTAGGACTTTCACTTTGTCTAGACAGAGTCAACCTACAGCTACAAGGCACAAATGGCATGCAAATCTGGATGATCAGCGTGTGTGGCGGACACCACCAGTAAGTAGTCTATCCACTGCCCAGCTTCCGACTGTCAGCACCTGCATGTCTTGGCCTGAGGGGTTTCCTTTGCTTTTTGCCACCGGTGTTCCCAACAAGAAGTGCCTTCTAGGAAAAGCCCTCAACCAGTGGCTGATGGGAGTTGATGTATCAAGACCTCAGCTCCCTCAGCCCTTGGGAAGGATAACTCTGAGGCATGTGCCATGGAGTTTTCCAGGGCTCCCCAGCTGGGTTAGGCTCCAGTGGTGCACAGAGATACATGGGTTCATGATACACCCTCTGTGAGCAGTCTTCCCCTCTATGTCCCACTTCCTTGCTCTCCTAATGGTGTTTCCTGAGATCACCTCTTGTAGGCTCAGCCTATCCTCACTGGCCTCCTTGTTCTCTGATCACACTAGGCACACTCTTGCCACAGGATCTTTGCACTGGTTGCTACCTCTGCCAAGGATATTTTGCCCCAGATCCCTGCAAGACTCCCTCCTTTCTCTCATTCATGTCTTTGCTCAAACTTCATCTTCACAACTATTCATAACTTGACCACCTTGTTCAATACTCTAATCTGCCCTACCTTCTCCCCACGCTCCCAATCTCCTTTTTCCCCTTTTCCCTTGTACTTATCACCTTCTAACGATACAGTTTGCTTATGTGTTATGTGTATTTTGTTGACTGTCTCCCCTCCTTGAATATTAGCCTCATAAGAGCAGGCACGTTCATCAGTTTTTATTTTTAACTTTTTATTTTGAAATATGTTCAAACTTACAGGATACTTAAAAAAATAATTGAAACCCCATACAGAGAGCTCTATCATAACCTCTTGCCCCCCCCCAAAAAAAATACCCAGATCCACCAGTTTTAACTTTTTGCCACATTTGTCATATCATTCTATTTAACTATCTCTTTCTCCATCTGTGTACCTATTTATCAATCCGTTTTCTGAACACTTGAGTGTAGGTTGTACACATCATGCTCTTTGAACACTTAATACTGTGATGTACATTTCCTAAGAACATGGATATTCGCTTAGGTAACCACTTTAAGTGCAGTGATCAAGTTCAAGATATTTGACATTGATATAACACTTACAGTCTATATTCTAATATTTTCATATGTTCCAAAATAATGTCCTATTGAGACTTTTCTTCTCCCTTGTTAGATGTCTTCCAGAATCACGTATTGCATATAATTGTCACTGTCTCTTTAGTTGCTCTTACTTTTTCTTAAAATCTGGTAACATATGTACAACATAAACTTTCCAGTCTCAACCACTCTCAAGCATACTTTTCAGTGGGATTGATCACATTCACAATATTGTGGTACCTGCACCACCTTCCATTACTAAAACTTTCTCATTTCCCCTCCCAAAAAAATGCTATAACCAGTTATGCAATAACTATCTATCACCTCTACTCCCCACCCTGGCATCCTGTACTCTAACTTCTATCTCTATGAGCTTGCATATATTCTGATACTTTCTTTGTAGTTATCATGGGGCTTAAATTTAACATCCTAAATCTACAGCAATCTTATTTGCTTGGATACCAATTAACTTCCATAGTATATTCAAACTATGTTCCTATACTTCTCTGTCCCTCAATTTTAAGTAGCTCTTGTCACAATTATATGTTTATACATTATGAGTCCAAAACTACTGATTTATCATTATATATATATATATATTTATATTATACATATATATATTTTTTATAAGTTACTGGAAAATAAACCCAGGACCTCATATGTGGGAGGCAGGCACCCAACCACTGACCTGCATCCACTCCCCTATCATTGTATTTTATACATGTGCTTTTTAGATCCTTTAGGAAGTGAAAAGCAGAGCTACAAACAAAAAATACAATAGCTCTGGCATTTATATTTACCCATGTTTTTCACTTTTTCCAGAGAACCTTATTTCTTCATGTGACTTTGATCTATTGTCTTTTCCTTTCAACCTGCAGAACTCTTTAGATCTCTCATAGGGCCAGTCTAGTGATGAACTCCCTCAGCTTTGATTTCTCTGGGAATATCTTAATCTTGCCCTCATTTTTGAAAGACAGTTTTAGATATAGAATTCTTGTGTGGCAAATTTTTGCTTTCAAAACTTTAAATATGTCATCCCACTGCCTTCTTGCTTCCATGGTTTCTGATAAAAAATTAGCACATAATTTTATTGAGGAGCTCTTGTATGTGACATGTTATTTCTCTCTTGTGGCTTTCAGAATTCTCTATGTCTTTGGCATTCAACAATCTGATTATAATATGCTATGGCATGAGTCTATTTAGGTTTATCCTGTTTGGAGTTTGTTGAGTGTCTTGAATATGCATATTCACATCTTTTGTTAAACTTGGGAAATGTTCAGCCCTTATTTCCTTGAATATTCTCTCTGTCCCTTTCTCTCTTTCTTTTCCTTTTGAATACACTTGATGGTGTCCCACAGGTTCCTCAGGTTCTGCTCACTTTCATTCGTTCTTTCTTCTTTCTGTCCCTCAGGCTAAATTATTTCGATTGTCGTATCTTCAAGTTCACTGATTATTTGTTTTGCCAGCTCCAATCTGCTGTTGGACCCCTCTAAGGAATTTTAAATTTCTCTTACTATAGTCTTCACATCTATTTGGTACCTTTTCATAATTTCCATCTCTCTGATGTTCTATTTATGCTCATCTATTGTTTTCCTTTAGTTCCTTGTCTATGTTTTCCCTTAGCTCCTTGAGCATATTTAAGGCCATTTTTCAAAGTTTTTGTCAGGTATGTCCCGGGTCTGTTCATCTTTATGGATGGTTTCTAATGATTTAATCTTCTCATTTGCCTGTGTCATTGCTTCCTGTTTCTTTGTATGTTCTGTAACCTTTTGTTGAAATCTAGATATTTTATATTTTAATGTGTTATCACTGAAATTTAGATTCTGCAGCAGCTGTCCTTAAACTTGTATCTACCTAGTATTTTGACCAAACTTTCCTTGAATGTCAGGAGCTAACCAAAAAAAAAAAGAAGGAGGAAAGAAAATACCCTTCCCAGTCTTTGCAGCTTGGCCTGTATTGAGTGCTCTCCTTCAGGACTTATCCACGCAATGGGATGTGTGAGAATAGCTCCACGCCAAAGCCTAGGAGCCACCCTGATCCTTTCTGGCTTGTGTCTTGTTTTGGGCTTGCTCCTGTGGCCATAGGCATTCCTGTATTTACAGGGTTACAAGTGTCCCCTCTTCCTTAGTAAACAGTTTCTCATCACAGACTGAACATGGCACAGTGTGTCCTACAGCCAGCAATCCCTTCCCCCAGGCAGCCCGACCTGACTGCTCTCCCATGGCATTCTGTAGGAGAGCTAGGTAGAGCTGCATTCTACATGCAGGTTAAGTTCTAGGACAGTAGGTCCCTCAGGCCACTACCAGAGAGATCAGGCCAGACATATATGCTCCCAGCATGACCAGGAGAACTACTCTGTTCCTCCCACAACTGGGACTGGGGATCTACCCTGAGAGCACAGGATGGTTCCAAAGCCAATGAGGGAATGAGGGTGAAGGCCAGCCAGGGTGCCACAAGACCTTCCTCTTTTAAGAAGCCTTTTTCTTAGTTTGAACCTTGTCCCATTACTACAGTCCTTTAAGTGTTTTCTGGACCCCTGAGAAAAATGTTTCTACCAGTTCTTGCTGGTTGATCAAAGCTTCTGCAGGGCCCTAAACTATCTTACTCTGCCATCACCATCAGGGTGGGGCCCAAGTTCATCTGTTTTGATCACTGCTATATCCCCAGGCACAGAGCAGGACCTGGCATGAATAGATCTTCTATAAAGGCTTTTTGAATAAATGAATGAGTCAAATGGTATTGCTCAGGTTCAAGCTGAAGTGAGTGCCCCAGAAAGCATCCAGGATACCAGTACTTTGTCACCTCCTACAGACCCTCAGGGATGTTCACTAAGAATCCTTGGAGCCACTGGATAGATAATCTCCAGGGCCTCTGGTAAAGGTTGAATTGTGTCCCCTAAAAAGACACATCCAAGTCCTAATGCCCAGTCCCATGAATTTGACATTATTTTGAAATAGGGTCTTTGAAGACATTATTAAGTAAAAGGAGTCCAAACTGGATTAGGGTGGACCTTAATTTAACATGACTGGTGTACTTATAAGAAGAGGAAATTTGGACTCACAGATGGACACAGAGAGCAGAACACCATGTGAAGATGGAGACAAGGAAGAAGATTATGCAGACACAGAGGCAAAGATTGGAGTGACACATCTGCAAGCCAAGGAACACCAGGGATTACCAGCAAACCACCAGAAGCTGGGAAGAGGAAGGAAGGATTCTCCCCTACAGGGTTCAGAGGGAGCATGGCCCTGCCAATACCTTGGCTTCAGACTTCTGGCTTCCGGAATTGTGAGACAATAAATATCTGTTGTGTTTAAGCCACCTAGTTTGTGGTACTTTGATACAGCAGCCCTAGCAAACTAAGAATCTCTCTGTTTGTGAGGCTCCTGATTCAAGGGGGAAACACTAAGGGGCTCCCAAAACAAGCCTGGCCTCCCAGTTCCTCTCCAGCAGAGGAGGAGCAGCTAGGAAAGGGCTGGTAAAGCAGCCATGTGTTACACAAAACTCATTTCAGAAGCCCAAACCGTAATATTCTGCCACCAGAAATGAGCTGCCTGGAGAGAACTCTTTAGTGACTTGTCATCAATGGTCAGACGCTGCCCACAGTCAGCCTGAGCAACTTGGCAGTGGTTGAAAATGTTTCCCTAGCATTCTAATTTATGGTAGGCTATATAGTCTGGGACTCCTCTTACTAATGGCTTCCTTCTGTGCATGGTTTTCTCAGTGACTTCAAAGGGTGATCACTAGGTGGATGAATCTGGGGACCCAGGACTGCGATCTTGACTGGCACAGAGATTAAATGGAAATGTAGACTTCAGAAAAGGTCAATGAAGTCTTTAAGTAGAGTAGGGAAAAGGGAAGGAACGTATTTTTTTGTGAGCAGTGAAATGATTGGGTATTTGCCTTTCTTCTAACGTGATCTTGGTGTTAATTTTTGTTATTTGATACATCAATCCCTGACTTTCACTGAAGAGGAACAAAAATATGGATAATCCCAAGGCCATCCAAAATCAAAGCAAAACATCATCTCAAGCTCAATTCTATTTGGCTATGAAATGTAAGGGGTACTTTTGGTCAGTTTTTATTAATGCTTTTCTTTTTAATACATTACTAATTTTTTTTCAATATCTATTATCCAGTCCCATGACATTTGTTTCATGAAATTACAATTCTTATAAGACAAAATTCCTGTCCAAATGGGGTCAGCAAAGAAATTAACTCATGAAATTTGAAAGATGTTAGGCAAGAGGATACTGCCAGGGATGAGATTTTGGAGACATAACATTCCTCAGAAATGGGATACCCATTCTCCATAAGTGATGTGGTGGGAAGAGCAAAGACTTTGGAGACAAATTGGTCTAAATTAGAATATTGACTCAGTGGTCAACTGGCTGTGAGATCTTGGTCAAGTCACTAGGAGTTACTGAGCTTCAGTCTCCTCATCTGGAAGATGAGGTACCACCTATATTAAGAATTGTTTGGTAACCAAAGGGTGAAAGCAGCCCAAATGTCTGTCAACAAATGAATGGGTAAACAAAATGTGGTATATATATATATATATATATATATATACATACACACACAATGGAATATTATTTGGCCATAAAAAGGAATGAAGTTCTGCTGCATGTTACAACATGGGTGAATTTTAAAGACATTGTATTGAGTGAAATAAGCCAGAAATGACAACAAAAAACAAACAAATATTATATGATCTCGCTTGTATGAAATATCCAGAATTCTTTGCCTATCTTTGAATTCTTGTGTTACTCAAATATAACTTGTTTCCCTATAATTCAAAGAAATCCAACATTAATTTCCTCCTACTTACAAACTATTTTTCAGGTATATTAGAATTCTGAAATTCTTGCTTTAGAAAATTCCTAATGTACCCTTAATCTCTTGTGGTCAACAAAATATAATAGATTCACAAGCCAGAAAAGTATCTAGCTATTCATTGCTTCACCTTGGGATGGGGAATGATATGCACTACAGGGGAATTTCCTGAGGATTTTCAAAATGTATAACCTGCAGAATCAGAATTTCTAATGTACAACCTCAGTTATGGACCACTGTGCTAAAATGTATAATGCCTTCCCCATTGCCAAGAAAATAAGATCTACCTTGATGTTTCTGCTCTGAATTACTTGAGATATTCTATGTGGTGGACTGTATTCTCTGCTCACAGCTCTTACTTCCTTCCCTTGCCATGGGTCTCTGTGAACAAACTTTACTTCCTCACCCAACTAATGTTGGGCTTGACTATAGGATGTGTTTTTGGCCAAAGAAATGTGAGAAGTGACAGTGTGCCAGTTCAGAGCCAGGCCTTAAGAAACATCACATGTTTCTGCTCACCCTTCTTGAACTTTTGCCACAACCTTGGGAAGACCTTGTCCTGGGTCATCACTGGTCCCAGAATCAGAGCCAGATGGAGGAAACCTGAACCCACCTGCAACCTGAAGCCAAGTTACCCTCGCTGACCTGCAGTGCCATGATCAAGAAAAATTAAATAGTTGTTGTATGTTGCTGAGATTTTTTTCAGTGTTTGTTACACAGCATTATGGCAGCTATCTGACAAATGTATCCCTGCCAAAGGCAGGAATTCCCTTAATCACCTTGGTCTGTGATTTAGTGAGTTTTCTTATGCCCTCATCTCTATCACTGGCCTTATCAAGTTATTCAAATTCATATTTACTAAGAACAGGATTTCACAGAAATGCCATCAGGGTTTGAAGAGAGATTATTCCATAGCTATTATGTCTAAGAACTTATTGGTGGGTAGATGAAAGTTTGACCAACTTATAAGTGAATGTGAAAAAAGGGGAAATAGTCCTTTCTTACTATCCAGTCTTGGTTAAGAGACCTGAATATTTCTTCATCATGGTCCCTTCGGCTCCAGGATTTGAGATTAATGTATGCTTCACTTCCCCCAACAAGACTTCATGGAAAATAAAGACATCAGGCTTATGCTGTGTTTTTATAATGCTGTATGAAACCCAAATCATTCTAACAACTTTTGAGTAAACTATCTCAGTGGCTGAATATAAATCTAAACAATCTGGACCAAAGAGACATCTGGAAATGGGCCTGATACCTCCTGCCCTTTTGCTCTGTTGTGGACAACTAGTGTGGTTTCTAAAAAACTGTTCTCTTAATTGCAGCCCTGAATGCTTCTCTGGGCAGAGAAGGAAGCAAAGTAAAGCTCTTGAGGGCTTGACAGATCTTAGCGTGTAGTTTCTTTGGGGTTACACTTTGTGAGCAAAGAAATTGCTTGCAGCAGTTTTCTGGCAGAATATTGCCTGGGGCAATAGAGAGGGGGAGATTTTGAAAAGACTACCTTTGGAGCTCAAAGGGGTTTGGCAAGACTGTGCCCCAGTGGGATCCCAATTGCTTCTATGAAATACTTGGAGAACATAAAATATTGTTGGCTCCTTCAGATGTTTACATAGTGTTGATTTAAGATATAAATACCTACCCCACTATTCTAAATGGTTCTATGTCATTTTATGAGACGCTAGTTGCCAATTTCAATCCTCTTCCAGAGTTTAAAAGTTTTTTTTAAAAATGAGACTAAGATTTTGTTGCCATGAAAAATGAGAATAGATACTATTTACTGAACACGTACTTACTAGGTACCTCTTTTAATTTGCTAAGGGCTGCTGGGAGCAATATACCAGAACTGTGTTGGCTTTTATAATGGGAATATATTAGGTTAAACGTTTACAGTTCTGAGGCATCAGAAAATGTGAAATCAAGGCATCATCAGAAATGCTGTCTCACTGAAGCTCAGCTGCTGGCAATCTTGCACTCCTCTCAGATGGCAAGGCACATGGGGACTGCTTCTCTTCCAACTCTTGGTTGCTTCAGCTTCTGGCTACTCCATCTGTGGCTTCCTTTCTCCTGGTTCCTCTCTGAGCTCCTGGGTTTCTTCTCTCCAAGTCTGTGACTTTTTCTTTGTGTGTCTTTGCCTTTAGTCCTCCGTTTATAAAGAATTCCAGCAAGAGGACCAAGACCCACCCCGGGTCATGACTCACTGAAGCAATCCAATCCAAGGGTCCCACACCCACAGGAATGGATTAGCTCCAAGAACATGATCTTTTCTGGGATCCACAAAAAAAAGCTTGTTGCCATGAAAAATGAAAATAGATAATAATTATTAAACACTTACTTACTAGGTACCTGGTATAGTTTTGTGCTTTTGATTTATCTTTTAATCAAAACAAAAACCATAGAGGTAGATACCATTGTATCTCAATTATTCAGATAAGAAAACTGAACTTAGAGAAGCTGCACAACCTGCCCAAGGCTACAGGGCTGGAAATGGCATCAGTTTTTTAAGGTTCCTGTTGATCTGGCTTCAAGACTCATTTACTTCACTCACCTTTGTGTTTAAAAAAAAAAAAAAGAAAGAAAGAAAGAATATCCATGAATTGTGGAGTGCTGGCCTTTAAAACCCATCTGTCACTGCAAGGACAGATACGTGACGCTATACATTTCTCAAAGCCTATAAGACTGTACAGTGCAAAGTGTAAGCCATAATGTAAACTATAGACTTTGGTTAGTAGCAATGCTTCAATATTGGCTCATCAATTGTAACAAATGTACCACACTAATATAAGATGTTAATATTAGGGGAAAACGTGTATGGAAGGTGGTTATATAGGAATCCTCTATAAATTTGATGTAACTTTTCTGTAATCTAAAACTTCTCTATAAATAAGGTTTATTATTATAAAAGTATAAATAAATAAATAAAACCCATCTTTCATGAAAGCCTTTCCTCAAAGTTAGCCAAGAGTAAGAAGAAATCAGCACAAGAAAAGTCTTCCTTCTGCATGCGTTGATGATAACCCAGAAAGCCAATCATCCAAGCATCATTTAACTGATTAATCAATCAGTCAATTCACCAAAAAGGGGCTTGAGCAACTCCTGTCTGCAAGATTCCAGCAATTATAAAATGAGGCATGTAAAAAAAAAAAAAGATTCTAACAACTGCAGGTGCCTTCATGACAAGGGTGTCACAGCCCCATCCTAAAATAAACTTTATCTGTTAGACATACAAGCCAAAATATTTACAGGTGAAAAGATATATCTGAAACGTACTTCAAAATAATCCAGATAAAGAGTGAGAAAACTGGGTGATAGGTATTTGTGGGTTCACTACATTATTTTCTTGGTATACATGTTTCAGTATTTCCACAATAAAAATTGTTTCAAAAGAAATTTTTCCTTTAATAAGTAGGCTTAATGGCTGTTTAGAAATGAGTTGAAAATAGAAAAAATAGATTCTATTTAAAAATAGAATCGATTTACAAGGATAATGAAAAATCAGATCAGTTCAGTACCAACTGGTGTCTATATGATAAGCTGAAAATAGTGTTTAGTTTTTTATATAATTTTAATTACAGAATCATAATATGGTTTACTTGTAAATATAATAAAACCAACTGGCCTTGGACCCAGGAGGTCAGCTCAGGCACCAAGCAAAGTAATCTAAACTCCAGACCCACCTCATATTAAATTGGCATAAAGAATTCAAGAAAGGGGAGGACTTAATTTGGGTCCAAAAATAAGTAACTGTGAGACCTGCCAGGAGTGGCAGAAATCTTCCAAAGGGAGTTTCTGGTGGTGTCAAAAGAAGGAATAAAGAAAGGAAGGGCTTAGCATTTTTTTAATGAATATATAAATCAGCCTAGTGTTTGAGAATATGGAAGCACTTGACACTTCTGATGATATCTCTGGTCAGATGGAAGTTGGATGCCCACTTGGCCTTCTACCCTCAACTAACATGAATACATCCCTGCAAGGAGGAAGCCAAAGACATGGAAAAAGACAGAGCTTCACTTTCCAGTGCCCTGTAGGGGTGGGGCCAGCCAGGAGCCAGGAGCAGAACAAGGAGTCAAGAAGCCATCTGGCTAGCAGAAGATAAATAAGTAAAAATCCAACCAATAGCATGAGGCCAGAGAGGACACATACAAAATGATACAGAGGACATGCTCCCCATTTGCTTAGAATCAGGGAGGAAAGGAAGAAGCAAGACCATTGACCTTTGACTGATGGTCTCAGGCACCACACAAAAGGTAAGAGTAAAGAGAGGTCTTGAAAAATGAGATGGTTTGTTTTAAATGGAGAAGGGGAGGGAGAAAGCTTTCCAGGGAATAGCATACCCAAAGGTGATGAGATATCAAAGTGTGGAGACTCTGAAGAAATAATGATTTAATCAGCTCAATAAGTTAAGGATAACCGGGTGGATGCCCAGCAGTTGGGTTTCTACTCTGTAAGCAAGAGGAAGCCACAACAATGGCCCTGTTTCAGGAAGATAATGCTGTGGCTGTGAAAGATTAAGTGAGAGATGAGAGATATGGAAACTGGTGGTCTAAGTGGGTGAGATGTGAGATTCTGAACCAGCCTGCAGTGAAGGTGGCAAGGGGGAGTGGATGTTCCTGAAAATCTACAATGATGGATTGGCCAATAGGATGGACCCAACAGGGAAGAACGGCTGACCCCAGGGATGCACGTGGTCCTCAGCATCTCTCTCCTATGTCCTTCACCCTGGATAGAAGCAGTCTTCTGAATTAATGGAGTCACAATTAAGACTATGCCCTCTGGGTAACCTCAAGGCTCTAACACCACCAGCTCTTCTACCAATGAGCATCTCTTCCTTCTTGAGGGCCAATTTAATAAAGAAGAATCAGACATCATGGCCAGGACCAAACTTAAAGCATTCCTCCACACCTGCCAGGAGTTGATCATGTTTCTGACCCTCTTGAGTTTAGAATGGTCATTATCCCCTATTTTTTCAGGATTAACAGTGACCCTGCTTGAAAGGGGCCTGCTATACAACTTGAGGAATGGGCTTGGGGATGGATTACGAGATTCCCTCAGAAAGCTCCAAACTGAATTCAAGCATATGAAAAACTGAAAAATTTTGAAGGCCTTTTCCCCTCTTTAATAGACAAAGCAGTGGTTGTATGAGTTGGCCATTGGAATGTCCAACTAGTAGCAGTGGAAATCAATGAGAGCTTGGGTAGGAGAGGACAGTATAGAGATGAAATCAAAACTCACCCGAGAATGAGTTGGGAAGGACCAATAATCAGAGAATTATTATATACAAATTTTCTAATACCCAAAACAGGCAGCTAACATCACACAGGGATCCTGTAACTGACTCCCAATTGGTACCCTCCTGGATATCAAGCAGATGCTGCTGCCTGAGAGCTCAAGGTGGGGTGTCTGGGTAAACTTTGACTCTTAACAAAGAGAGCAGCTATTTGGAGGAGTTTGTATAGCCAGAAAATAGGAGTCAATAGGAGTTGTGAAGTCCACGATTGGTAAGGAGGAAAGGAACAAGGATACAACAGATATAAGGGGATAAACAAACTGTGCTACATCCATACAATGGAATATTACTCAGCCATAAAAAGGAGTGAAGTTCTCATACTTGCTACAACATGGATGAACCTTTAAAACATTATGCTAAGAGAAAGAAGGCAGACTCAAAAGGACACATATTGTATGAGTCCATTTATATGTAATGTTCAGAATAGAAAAATCTGCAGACAGAGAACACAGATTGGTGGCAGCCAGGGACTGGGGAGAGGGGGAAGAAACTCCTTAATGGGTACAGGGTTTGACTTTGGTATGTTGGAAATGTTTGGGAACTAGAAAGACGTAGTGGTTGCACAAGATTGTGAATGTACTAAATATCACTGAATTGTTCCCTTTAAAATGGTTAGTTTTATGTTATGTGATAGTCATCTCATTAAATTGTTTTTTAATGCCCTAAAAACAAAACAAAATGATAACGAAAAACAAACAAACAGAAATCTTAAAGCCTGCTGAAAGGAACAGGGAATTTGGGGGACTGTGGTAGATTGAATAATGTACCACATCATAGCCATGTTCTTAATCTTCTTCTGCATTCTTATAGGTGTGAACCACTGTAAGTAGAACCTCTTGAAGATGTTATTTTTAATTAAGGTGTGGACCAACTGAATGAGGGTGGGTCTTACTCCAGATTACTGGAGGCCTTATAAAGAGGACCCAGAAGTCACAGAAAGCCAGAAAAGAGAGGACATCACCATGTCAGCCAGCCCCAGAACACTACAGTCTTTGGGGAGAAAGCATGGCCTTGCTGATCTCTTTGGAGTTCTAACCTCAAAACCACAAGCTAATAAATTCCTGTTGCCTAAGCCAGCCTATTGCGTGGTCTTGTGATAGCAGCTCTTGCCAACCAAGTCAGGGGCAGTGGGGAATATGGAATGAATTAAGGTGACATGCTCCCGTGACCTTTCTCCTTAGAAGCCATAACAAAACCTGTGTTAGAAAAACTCAATATTCTAAATTCACTTCAAATTATTTGACTTTAAAAAAAAATTGGCATTTTCTAAACAGTCACAGAAAGTAGACTATTTAAATAAAGCACAAATATATCCTTGGTTTCAAATCTTAACTCCCCTCCATTAGTGCTTGTTCTCTAATTTATTGCGTAGTTGTCTCCGTGCCTGTTCTCTGACTATTAGTAATGCTTAGTTAAGACTTACATATGATAAAACCATATTTTTGAAAATCCCTTGAGTCCTCGCATGATACCAGGAAAATGGACAAATAACACACCATGTCTTTCTCACTTCTTAATGAAAGTCCCTATCAAAACGGGAAGTTAAGCCTTAAAATGTACAGTGTTCCTATTTGAAATGAGGTAAAGGTTTTGGTGATGGGTGGGTGATGGTAACACAACTTTGTGAATGTAATTAGCACTAAAAATATATATATGAATGTGATTAAAAGGGAAAATATTAAATTGTCTATATGGTAACAAAATAAAAATTTTTTTAAATCCATGGTACTAACTACACTATATAGACAGTGAACCCTAAGTCAAACCATGGACTTTAATTAATAGTACAATTATTTAAAAAAAAAAAAAAAGTGCTATCATCAACTGTAACAAATGTTCCACACCAATGGAAGGTGTTGGTGGGGGTAGGGGTGTATGGAAATCCAGTATTGTAAGCATGATTGTTCTGTTAACCCATAACTTCTTTAATAAAGTGAAAAAAAAACTTTTTAAAAAATTCCCTATCAAAGGTGTTTCGTAGGGTTCCAGCATGTCCCAGTTCTTCACTCATTCACTGAAACATGAACTGTGTTAGGAAATAAACTAGGAAGAAAGCCCATTCAACATGAAAGCTCACATCTCATTCTAGACTGGAAGTGACTCTGCTGAGATTTCAGCACTAGTAGCAACAAAAAAAAGACAGCTTAGAATGAAAGACATAATATAAAACATTGCATTAACTCCATTTTGTGTGTCAATTCATTCAGGAAAAGATTTCATAACCCTCCCTTGTGGACAGAAGCAGACTAGACAAGGGATATATTATTTTACCGTATCTGTTTCTCATAAGCCCACATGTCATGAGTACTCTCGTCACTGAATGAGAGAATATTCTATTTGAATTCTTTTCTACACCATGTGGACTATCATTATTGAATTCTAGAAATCCGCGTATAATTTAATCAGAATATAGATTGCATTGAGATGGGACTTGAAACTTCTTTAGTAACCATTGTCAACAAATTGATTCTTGTACTGATAGCAAGCACACAAAACAGATTACCAAGATTATAGGATAAAAGTCTCAGAAATAACGTCATTTGGGCTTCCGTTGTGAAAGAGGATATATTTTTTAGCTACGCCGGTCTGGCCTGCATAGGCCACCGTTCCTCGCAAGCTTTATCCTCTGAGCCAAGCAAATTCAGTTTCTCCTGATCTGTTTATCTTCTAAAAAGGAAACACACGATTTGGATCCTGCCTTTTCTGTTTTTCCCCTGTGACAGAAATGGGCTTCCCTGGCTCAGCCCCATCACTGCCTTCTTTCCCTTCAAGCTTTGGTGTCTTTCATCAAAGGTAAAGTGAAAATGAACCTTGTGCACCATCAAATGTATTTCCCAGCTCCCTTTCTACTCTCTGCCCCTCCTTGTCCTCAGCACTCAGCATGACACACACAAACACACACTCATGCACACTCAGGCACTCTCACACACAAAATACACACATATCACCCATAAAACACACACAGACTCACACACATTCACACATGTGCACATACATAATCATATAGTCATACACACTCACACACACAAACTCACCTACTCACACACATATACATGCTCACAAACACACTCACACACACTCACATTGGCGGGATCATAAGCTGCGTCCCAATGAGAAATGTGTGTTATGCATCTGTAGCACTGCACTCTTGTGCCTCCACTGTTGTGCTCTTTTTGCCCATCTTGTCAACCTTCTGCTTCTCTCCCCACCCCCTTCTACTCCGCCACCCCTGCTTCTTCTCCTTAAAACCTAGTGAAAACATCAACCTGTCCCTGGTTGCTTCAACTCTAGTCAGAGGTTTCTATGAACCATAGACACCCTGCATTCTCATCCATCCACCCACCTGTACCCAAAAACATAGGTAAGCTGGGGCTTTAGACATTATTACATTCTATATGTATGGTTAAATGAGGATCCATTCAAATAACAAAAATAAAATAATAAAATATTAATATATAAATTCCAAACCTGCAGGGAGAGGGAAAATATCTAATAAGGAAAGGAAACCATGAAACCTTACTCAATCTAAACAGTGGCAATAAAGGAGATAAAAAGAATCATAGAAAAAGTGGGTCAAATAGAAATTAAAAAATAGAATGCAAATAGACAAGTTCAATTGTATCAATAATCAAAATACACCAGAAAGAGCATGAATAAAACTCACAAATGAAAAGACAGAGCTTGTCAGATTGAACTAAAACAAAGAAACAAAATCTAGTTCTACACTGTTTATAGGCCATACAACTAAAGCTAAGGACATAAAGGTGCAAAGAAAAGATGGGAAAATATGTAATAGGTAAATATTAGTTAAAAGAAAGCTGAACAAATTATGTTACTATAGACAAAACCATTGAGAGAAAGAGAAAGGGCCTCTACATCATGATATAATGTACACATCATTAAAAAGCTATCATAGTTCTAAACATTCACGCAACTAATAAAGTAGCCTTAAAATTTATAAAACAAAAATTAATAAAACTAATATAAGACATTGAAAACCCCATTATCATAGCAGATTTTGAATTATTGTCCTCAATTAGTGATATGTCCTACAGATCCCAAAAAATAATAAAAGATTTAGCAATATCAACAAATTTGAAGTCATATAGTAAATATGATGACCACTATGGTGTAAAATTAAAATAAGGAGGAGGAAAAGAAAAGATAAAGCAGGGGGAAAGATGAGAATAAGAACTACTGGAAAATTAAAAACACTTATCCAAATAACTCCTGAAAAATAAAATTGTAAATTTTACAGTCTTCAGAAATAAGTTTGATATCAAAATGTAAAAGATGAAGACTAAACTAAGCCATACTCAAAGGAAAACTTACAAAACTCATTTATTTAAAAAGGAGAGACACTAAAAATAAACTTTTAACTCAAGAACCTGGAAAAAGATCAAAATAAGCCTCCACTCATAGAACATCTAAGTGCCTATCACCCCACTCATTGGGGTTCCTGAGAGCTCCGGAGACACCCTGGTCCTATATAAGGAGGGATAGCCCCAGAGACTGATGCCTTATCAGTGGGTTCTATTTTGGAATCTGTGCTCCTGAGAGTGACAGAATTAGACTCAAATAAGTCCTCCCTGCACATGGTTCACCAGTCCCTTCTATTCAAACCTATATGTGATGCTGGAGTTTTTAGGTGTACTTCCAGAGACTGGAGCCTCCCGCCTACCTATGTGCCAGGTGTGCATGAAATCTAGGTGGAGCTGCAACTCCTACCCTACAGCTCAATGGACTCATCCAAGTCACCTGGTGAGGAGACAACGATGGGTAATGGCCATCCCAGGGAATGGAGAGGGCCTGCATCTGCAGGCAGGATCATCCCACCCACCATATCCAAGGGATATAAGCCCTCTCTCACTTGGAGTTGGAGTGGACATCACCATCCCAGTCCCCTCAGGATTGGGGGAAGAACTATGGACTAGAGTGGACTTGATGGTATTCTCTTGTTCACATATGGTGATTCTAGCAATGCAAGAAATTATAACAATGAGGTGGAGCCAGTGGCCACTTGACACTTTTGGGGTAGGGAGGGGATGAGCAGTTGAAATACAGGGGCTTCTTTGGGAGTTGGAGGTTGTCCTGAGTACTGTTGTGGCAACGGATGTAGGCCATTTTTAAATCAGCACACACCACTCAGAACTGAGTGGGAGAGAGTGTGGTCTACAGTGTGAACTGTGGTCTATGGTTGGTGGCAAGGCTCCAGGATGTGTAAGTTCATTGAGGGTGGTGGGCCACACTGTGGGAGATGTTTGTGTGGGATGTGGTGGGAGGTGTGGGAGGTGGGCAACATGGGAATCCCAGTGGGTTCCGTGTAATATTTTGGGTAATCTAAGCACCTCTTAAAATATATGTATATATATATATAAATAACATTTTTGTAAGCAAATACACATATATGCATATATATTTATATATCATTTTGCAAATGTTTGTATGTATTGTGAGAATTTTTACTTTTACCCATAATAAAAAAATAAAAAAATAAAAAAATAAGCCTCCAGATAGTTGATTAAAAAAATGAGTAAATATAAAATAAGTTACTAAAATATGAAACCAAACAAAAGTCAAATTAATCAATTAAGACAAAGGTTGCCTTTTGAAGACCAATAAAATAGACAAAGCTCTGGGAAATCTGATTAAAAAGCAGGAAAAGAAGAAACAAGCAAGCAAGTTTAGTAATAAGAAAAGAAACAGAGTTGTAGAAGAGATTTTTTTTTTTAATTAATAAAATTGGCTTAAGAAAAAGTAGAAAGAAATTGAAAGGGCAGTCAAAACTTTATTCCTAAAACTGATACCTGACCCAGACAGATATATGGGTTAGGTTCTACCTAACATTCAAGGAACAGGTCCTCTAATATGGGAACTGTTCAGGAGACAGAAAAAGATGAAAAGTTACTCAATTCATTTTGCTAGCTAAAATAACATTAATATGAAAATCAAGAAAGGATACTCCATAAAATAGTATAATAGACTGTTCTCTTTTGTGAACATAGAGGCAAAAATTGTATTACAATATTAGCAAATCAAATTTAATGCCATGTATTAAAAAATAATAATATGTCTAAATGAGCATTATATCAAAAAAGCAGGCTTGGTTCAAAATTACAAAAATTTACTTATGTTACAAGCTACATTAATATATTAAATCAGAAAAACCACAGTTCAGTAGAGATCAAAAATGATTTTTTTTTTTTAAAGTTTTGCAACTTAGGCATCAAAGAGAACATGCTTATCTGCTATTTACTAGAAATCCAGAGCAAGTATCAAACTTAAAGGTGAGACATTAAAAAGTCAATGCCAACTCCTCTCACTCTACCCATTCAATATCTTACTGGAAGTATCTATCAACACAATAAAATAAGATAAACTAATAGATGCTGTCAAAAGAAAGATAAACTTATTTTCTACACATGATATGATTATCTACCTAGAAACTCCAAGATTAATTAACTGGCAAAATTTTTGTGTTTACATGAGAGTTAAGCAAAGTGGCCAAATATAGAGATCAACAGACACAAATCAGTTAAGTGCCTAATTACTAGCAAAAAAAAAAAAAAAAAAGGAAAGAAGGAAAAAGTAAAATAAAATGAAATGAAGGAAGAGCCAATCTACAATGGGAATACCAACTCTTAAATATCTAGGAATTAACAAAAATATGCAAAATCTCTGGGAAGAAAATCATAAAATTTTACTAAAGTCCATAAAAAGAAGACCTGAAGAAACAGGGAGATGTTCAGGGCTCTGACAGAGGCGTATTTATATGAAACTAATGAAATTTGAACCTTGGGGCTCCCACTTGCAGATAAACCTCCCAATGTCAGCAGGCAGCTTCCATATAAGATGTCATATAGGGACCCAAGCCCCATCCAGTTTATGGACCCTTGAATCAGTTACCAACTGCAAATCTATAACCAATTGTGCCAAAATTTAGTGGTTCAAAACAACCATAAACATTATCCGTTTCCATGGATAAGAAATTTGGGAGGAACTTCACTGGATGCTTCTGGCCCAGGATTCTGGCTCACAGGCAGCCGTCACCTGAAGACTTACCTAGGGGTAGAGGATCCTCTTCCAAAATGGCTCCCTCCTTTGCAGGAAGAGTTTATGCTGGTGGGGGTGGGAACCCTCAATTCCCCACATGTGGGCCCTCTACAGGACTACTTGAATGGTGTCTGGCTTCTACCGAAGAGAATGATCCAAAAGAGGACACGGCAGAAGCCACAACGGCTTTTGTGACCTAGCCTTGGAAGCCACACATTAATGTTTCTGCAATATCCTGTTGGTTATACCTGCCAACCCTATGTAATGTGGAAGGGGATTACACAAGGGAGCAAATGCTAAAAGTGAGGCACATCAGAGGCCACCTTGGAATTTGGCTATCGCACCTTCATCTTCAAAGCACAGCATCCAAAGTTTCTGCAGAAAAGGGAAAGCGCATGGAGGATTGCATAGGAGGTTTTCATGGACCATGCCCAGAAGTGGCAAACATCAGTTCTGCTCATACTCTTTGGACTAAAACTCTATGCACGACTTCACCTCTCTCAGAGTTAGAAATGACGCCCAATTGTGTGATCTGGAAAAAAAGAGGAAGTGAGTTT
This sequence comes from Tolypeutes matacus, assembly GCA_026826555.1. Taxonomy (NCBI): domain Eukaryota; kingdom Metazoa; phylum Chordata; class Mammalia; order Cingulata; family Chlamyphoridae; genus Tolypeutes; species Tolypeutes matacus. The sequence goes on from JAKSZT010004976.1 coordinate 4,625,435, forward strand.
GGTGATAAGCTAACTTTTATCTGCAATTGCATAATTAAATTATAGTAATGATGCATAGAAGACAGATTTGGTACCTCATTCAATATCACAATGAAAGTCACAAGGGTGATATTCAAGGGCAGATCTGCTTGGACACTGCTGAAGATAGACATAGCTGCTTCCCTTAAGGATTTTGCAATATATTATATTAATAGTTATAATATATTATATTAATATATTAATAGTTGGGCACATAAACGTACCCATTTTCAATTATAACATAAAGAAGAGAGACGATGGGGGTAGAGAGCCTTCCAGGTATACTATGCCTTTTGTCTTGGTGGCTCAAGAAGCCTTCATAAGAGAAGCACTTGATCTGTAGATTAAAGCATAAGCAGAGCAGATTTAACTCAGGGAGAAAGGAGATAAATATACTCCAGGGGAGGCAGCATGGCAAACAAGGATGTAGAAGCCTGGTCAGTGACTCAGGAGGGTAGTGAAAAGTGAGACTGGTTCTTGGGCCTTGGATGCCGTGCTGTCACCCTGAAATTTTCTCACTTTTGGAAAGGGGGCTGGCATGATCTGGCTTGGGAGTCACAGATATGAATGGCAGCTTTGGGGAGGATGGACACAATGGCTGGAGAAAAGGAGACCAGTGAGGGCTCTGGGCCGATTAAAGGGAGATAACAAGGACTGCTTCCCAGCAGCTGTGTAGGAGTTAGAGAGGAGAGGCTGGATGCCAGCCACACCTGGTCGTCCCTTAATGGCCTTCACGGCCAGTTGGCAATGACTCAGTGTCTACACAGGCCAAGATCTGCAGTTACACCTGTTCCTGGACTGTCAGGGACTCCATTTTTTTTTCTCCAGGTACCTTTTGTCAGAAGTTCCAGAACTTCAAAGAGGGAGGTTTTTGGTTTTTGTTATTTGGGTGTTTTCAGAGGAAACAAATACTATTTCAGGGTTGAATTCATTCTTTGCCTCCTTCTAGTGAAAAGATTAACTGACAAGTTACAGGCATTGCTTCTGATTTGCATAACCACAAGATGGCAGTTTTTCATATTAGATCATTCATCCCGGTGTGTGTCCATGAAGATGAGATGATGATAACAGCAATAGCTACCATTTACTACAAACTTACCATATGTCAGGTACTGCACCGGATGCTTTACATAAGTTGTCTCATTTCACTCTCACAATGCTGTGAGGTAAAATATCACTACAGATATTTACAGATAAGGAGACTGAGGTTTAAAAAGGTTGTTCTGCCCCAGACCTCACAATTCATGACAGTGACAAATGCAGGATTCAACACCAAGTTCTCCTTCAATTTGACAGTTTTCCATATTCCTTTTTTCTCTTCTACTCCATATCTCTTGCCATCTTTGTGGCTAGAAATATTAACAGCAATCACTCCATTTATATAAAATGTAAATATAAATAAATTTATAGAGTCAGAATTAGATTAGCAGTTATATACAGCAGGGGAAGGATTGAAGGATTGAGAGGTAACTGCTAAGGGATATGGGGTTTTTCTTTTTGGAGTAATAAAAATGCTCTAAAATTGATTATGGTGATAAATGCACAGTTCTGTGATTATACTAAAAGCCATTGATTATCCAACTTGAATGGATTGTATGTGAATATAGCTCAATAAAAACTGTTTTAAAATAATAATAATAACAACAATGAGAAAATATTTTTTAGACCCTCAGTCTATTGTGTGGTGTGGTGGTTAAACAGACCACAGGCATGGAGCAAGATTAAAAGCCTCAGATCCTAGCCTGGGTTTCATGATCTGCAAAATGAGAATAATAATACCAACCAAATAAAACTGCTGTGAGATTAACTTAAATAATACATGTAGCACCCTCAGTCCCAAGCCTGGCACCTGGGAGCCATTCCATCCATGCCATCCATTATTGGTCATCATCACCCCCATATTTATTATCAACGTAGTTTTGGAATTTATTGGTTTCCAGGCACAATGCTAGACCCCTCCCATTCATTATCTCATTTAATTCTCACACAGCTTTTTAAGAAAATGAGTGTGGCATTTAAGCTAGAACCTGAAGGGCAGTTTAGGAACTTGAGAAACACTGGGATAAAATCATTTAAAAGTAAGAGAACAGCATGAGCAAAAACAAACCAACAACACACAAAAAAAAGCCTCTAGTCCTGGAGCTTGACATGTGTTTCAAATGTCAAGTCTGGTATGGTTAGAAAAAGTGGCATGTATCCATGGAACACTAGCTCTTCACAATATTAAAATTGTTGCTATTCTTTAAAAGGGAGAAAAAAAGATTTCCATGGTCAAATAATTGGGAAAACATAGAGTTAAACAAAATTAGCAGACTTCTTTATTTTAGGACTTCTCAGAGCCTAAGGCGCATTAAAGCACCATTTAAATACCCAAGAGTGAGACAGAGTGTGCTCACGTGACCCTGGGGATTGGCAAGTCCGAATTCCATAGGTCAACCCACAAACTGGAAACTCTGATAAAAGTGAAGTTGAATTCCCCAGAAGAACCTGGCTGGCTGGCTGAAGGGGAGGCAGGAATTATTTTTTCTGACTTTTGAAATCCTCAGTTATGGCTTTAAAAAAAAACAACTGATAAGATGAAGATACCCCCTTCATTGCTGGGGGCAATCTCCTTTGTTGATTGTAGATACAATAAACTGACTATAGATGCAACTCTATCTTTGAAATACCTTCACACTAACAAGCATAGCCAGTGCTTCCTTGACCAAACTGGACACCGTAATGTAGCCCAGTTGCCACATGAAATTAACCATTACAGCAGTGTTTTCCAAATTACTTCTCCTGAAACCCTTTTGCAGAAGAACATCTCAAATTATCCACATTGCTTAGGATGCAATTTGGAGAATGCAGGTCTAGAACACAAGGAGCATAGAGAACTAAATTGAGTAGGAAAAGAAACTAGAAAAGAAGATGGAAGCAGGATGTGGAAAACTCCAAAGGCTTGACTAAAGAATTTTAATTTTAATTTGCAGATAATGGAAAGCTAATGACAGTTTCGGGGCAGGAATGACTTGGTCAGATTTGTCATTTGGAAAGACAGCTCTGGGAGCAAATCAAAGGATGGATGAACCCCAGGATGTGCGGGGTGGGCAGTGGACGTGCACAAAACTAGAGTAAAAACTGAGATGAGAAAGAATGTGAATAAGAACCAGGCAATGGAGAGAAGACACATTCGGGAAATATTCAGAAGACAGGATTGAGAGATTGTGGTGAAGGTAAAGAAGGAATAACGGACAGCTCAAATTGTATTGCTTTGCATTTAACTGGGGTAAGTAATGCTGAGGAAGGGAAATAATGAATTTGGTTGAGGACATGCTGAGTCTGAGATACCTCTAGGGCACTGGGTGTAATTATTGTCAATTATTGTGAAAAATCCATTGGGATTTGATGTGGAGTTTGGGCTAGACATTTGAGAGTTGCCAAGTCACAGGTGGTGGTGAAAGAGGCAGAAATGGATGAAGTACCTCAGCAAGTGTTAGAGAAAGAATGAATTCTTAATGAGATCCCCTGGCCCTTTTCCTGTGCCTCCCTTTAAACCTCTACTCCCAGACATTACAGTCCCATTCCATTCCATCCATCCCCCCTGCTGATCTGAGCCCATTTCTCCATTCCCATCTCTGCCTTGCCTCTGCAGAAGCTGGCCCTTGAGACGCAGTTCTCCCAACCATTCTTGGCTCATTCTTTCTGCAGATGGGCCTACCAGTAATATCCTCTTCATTTGATCAGGTTTAACCTTGGCTTTAACTTTCAAAGGCAGCCCTGTAGAATTTGGGCCCCCCCTAAAGACAGCATTCAAGTGCATAATTTATTTGGGAGGTGATCCCAGGAAGCAGTCTTAGGGGAAATGGGGCAGCGAGTCACAGCAGAGAAGGAGCCAATAAAGAACTGGATAAATGAATGTGTTCCTTCTGTGGCCAAGAGGGCCTCAATTCCACTGGAGAATATGAAGACTGTATAGAATACATCTCAATTTTGTCCATCATGAGGAGCAGCTGTGTATTTACACACCAGTTCCCGTCCATCATTGGTTGATGACCACTTCCTCTTCCATTAACTTCCAGAAATTTACTAGGCCAACATGCTCCCAAGTACAGGAAAGCTTAGGAAGAATCACAGAGTTCCCAGTAAGAAGACATCAGTACCTAAGATTATCTGAGATAAGCACTGAGGGAATAAGAGTAGGGTACACACAGCATCTATTACAGACACAAATAACTAAAGAAGCAGTTCTCTAAATGAAGATAGAATCTTCAGGAAGGGGTAGAAAGTGGATTTCTCTCCTCGGAAACTGGCCTCTACTATCCTAAAGGAGAAAACTGAGTCAAATGTGCTTATTTCATGAAGTTAGCAGTATATTTTAATGATCCCAAAAGCTCAGCAGTCACCACAGGCACCAAATTTCTCTTGGCATTCTTCCTCATTTTCTATATACAGGTCAAAGAACTCTCAGACTCAAATGAAAGCATTATTGACCAAAATTGTTTCAAATGTCAAGTACACATCCCAAAAATGAAAACCAATCACACTCTGGCTTAGAGAATGTATGCGTATGTCGGACTTACCCTATAAATTACTTTTAGCTTTGATTAAATTCCTTTCTCTCTAATAAGTTTCTGGACTATCAATTATTATAATGGACAGAGCTGCTAGACTTCTAAAGGAGGCTTAGTAATTGCATTCAAATGTATTATTTCAAAACCTGCTCAGATGCTGGCATTTGAATGCCAGCCTAGAGTAAGTAGTAAAAGACATGAGGAAGACTGAACACAAAGAAATAGTTAGCCAGCTGGTCAACCAACAAGCCTGATTCACAGCAAGGTATGCTTAATATTCAAATACACAACCTGGGTAAACTTAATTTCCATGGAAGTGATGTTTACCAAATTGAATAAAGCACTTTTCTGAATTCTGGGAGGAAACTATACAGCTGTAGAATCTTGGATCCCAAGGACATTTGAGCTACCACTAGCTTTAGGGAAATAGACAGGCATGCAAAGAATTTGTCATTGCAAGCCTTAGAACAAGAAGAAAGCCATCCCTGTTGATCTTTTTCCAAGTCACAAATTTAAGTGAAAGTAATTCAATGTTGCCTTTTCCCAATCTCAACAGGGTGCTGCAGTTTTTGGCTTGGCATCTGGTATTTACTGCTCTCAGAAAATTTGTCTCCAGAGTAATATTTTTTGCAATGACAGAGTCTCTATAAAAAATAAATTTTGGACATCAGCTTGTCCTAAAACAAAAATTATATATATTTGTAGAACTGGCCCTAAGAAACATTGAGCTGCCTCCCCTATAAAATGGTAATAATACCTGTTGTGAGGACTAAATGTATTAACAGCACTGAGCCCAGGACCTGTCACAGGTTGAGTTGAATAAATTTTGTTTGCATCCCCCAGGGCTCCTGAGGAGCTGTGCAGGCAAGTGTGAGGAACATCATCTCTCTAAGTCTAATAACTTTTGTGTCAGGCAGAGTTCACTCGCTATTTATCCCTAATAAATAAGGGATTTATTACAGAGATTAGATCCTTTTTTAACAAGTCAAAATATCCCTTTTTAACCACTTTTGAGGGCACGATTCAGTAGTATTAATTAGATCCACAGTATTGTGCTCCCATCCCAACATCCAATACCCAAACTTTTCATCACAGAAACTCTGCACCCCTTAAACAGTAACTCTCCATTCCTCCCACCCCCCAGCCCCTGGTAAACTGTAATCTACTCTCTATCTCTATGAATTTACTCATTCTAGGTATATCATATGAGCAAGATCATATTTATCTTTTTATGCCTGGCTTATTTCACACAACATGATGTTTTCAAGGTTCATCCATGTTGAACCTTGTATCAGAATTTCATTCCTTTTTATGGCTAAATAATATTCCCTTTAGGTAAACATCACATTTTGTTTATCAATCATTTGTTGAGGGATGCTTTGGTTGCTTCCATGTTTTGACTACTGAGAATAATGTTGCTGTGAACATTGGTGTACAAATATCTGTTCAAGCTCAGCTTTCAATTTTTAGGGGTATATACCAAGGAAGTAGGGTTTCTGAGTCATATGGAAATTCTATATTCAACTTTCTGAGCAATCACCAAACTGATTTGCACAGTAGCTGCACTATTTTATAATCCCACCAACAACTTACGAGGGTTCCAATTCCTCTGTATCCTCTCCAACACTTATTTTCTGTTTTTCTAATAATAGCCATCTTAACAGGTGTGAAATGGTATTACAATGTGGTTTTAATTTGTATTTCCCTGATGACTAGTGATGTTGAGCATCTTTTCATGTGCATATTTGCCACTTGTGTATTTTCTTTGGAGAAATGTCTATTCAAGTCCTTTACTCATTTTTAAATTGGATTATTTGTCTTTTTTTGTTGAGCTGTCACAGTTCTTTATATATTCTGGATATTAAACCCTTATCAGATATATGATTAGCAATTGTTTTCTCCCTTTCAATAAGGTATCTTTTCACTTTCTTGATAATGTCCTTTGGTATGCAAAAGGTTTTCATTTTGACAAACCGGAATTTAGATCTTATACAAATGAGCTGGTAGAGAAGTCTACAAAGGCCATTGCCTCTGCATCTGGTGGTGGACCCAGAGTCACTACAAGCCAGAAGAGTGGGCTGTCTAGAAGAAACCTGGATGTGAAGGAGAAACACATGATGACAAACTGGAATTCACATGCATTCTCACCAAGTCCAACCTCAATGACCCAGGTAAAGTTCATCGCACACACACTAGCCCAGGACTTAGAGAAGCTGAAGGAAAAGACCAATGGGAGCTGGAGGAATTTCAGCCTGGCTGCCACTCCATACCCACAAGGTGAGCCAGGATATTGGTGACTCCTGAGTACGAGGGCTGCTTCTACCTTTCTGCCTTCTGGGCTCACACAAATGTCTCTGTTCACCAAAAACTAGAACTATGCAGGGAAGGGAATTCTTAGAAACATAGTTTCATCTAAGCTAAGTTGACACTGTAGAAAGCCATCACAATTTCTCTGCACGATTCATCAGGGGTACCTGCCCACAGAGAGCTGGGAAAGTTAAACAAGGCAATGCATATGACAACCCCTTACAGTGTAAGTCAACACACAAACCAAGGTTCTCCCATCAATCCCTATATAATAAAAGTCTGCATAGAGATTTACAATATACAACTATCCCTTGCTTAACAACTTCTATCTATTCCTGAAAAAGTCCATAAGTGAAAAGCCATTAACTTTTACATCTTTTATTCACATTAATGGGGAAGCTATGGGTCTATCCAAGCTCAAGTTTAAAAAAATTTCACAAAGAGAAAAACAAATGATAAAAACAAATTTTCACACAACATGAAAAGAAAAAATGCTTATGCATAAAATATAAAGTAAAAAGGTTATATGATTATCATTTGGAAATATAAGAATCTGGCCCTGTTTCACCAGAAATGAGTTTAAAGTAGAATAGTTGCTTTTTTTTTTTTTTTTTTTTTTTAAAGAGTTAATGTCATGATGTTTCTGATCAGTCCCTCCCATAATTGCATCACTGTTTGTCACTAGCAGGTGGCAAAAAACTTTTCATGTTGCTGTGTTATCTGTCAAAATTTCTGCAGTTTACCTTTAAAAACTGGTTCACTTTATCACAAGGACAACAGGTGACTAATGGTGCATACTTATCTTTGTATTTCCCTTCAACTAGCTATAGTTAATGGATTTTATGTGCTTTGTAACCTATTACACAGAAAGCAGCAGACAATCGAAGATGTAAGGGGAGTGCTATCAGCTGCCAATTCACAAAATGGGAGTTTCTTGAGGGTTTTTGTTTTTGTTTTACTTCTTTTCATTAAGACTGGAATCAAGCTTACATGTAAACTATTGGTAATTTAAGTTTCCTTTTGTGTCATTCAGTGTAAAACTGTCTAATTTGAAAACAAATGTAGGTTATGAAAAATAAAGATTTAGGCACCGTTAAATAAAAAAAAAGGTTATATGAATTCTTTCCTTTTCTGCATGTTTTCTTCACCAATTTTTTAATTTGGCGGAAGGGGATGGTTCTCCTGGTTACCTTGCACATCAACTACATTTAAAAATAAATGTGTAGTGCAGAAAAATGCAGGGCAAAATGAAGGCTGAACATGAAAGTGTTTCAAAGCACATGTACAGGGAACACAACACACTAGACTCAAGACTTACAGGCCTTCTTACTTGGCCTAAGTGCACAAAGCAAAACTTAATAGGTTCACCTAAATGGGATACACAATTCACAATGTAACCCATGCAGTGTTCTCTGCTAGTGGCTGTGGTATCCAATAAATAGCTGTGTGTGTCTCTGTCTAAAATTGTAGCGTTAAAAAATCACCTCGTACAGTATATTTATTTAGTGTGCTTGAGAGTGAGATGTTTAACATACCAAAAAAGGAATTATTGCCTGGAAAGTGGTATAATTTTTCAAGAGCCTTTACAGTGAAAAGGACATCTGTATTAAGTGAGGGATGTATGTATGTTTCCTTCACCTACATATCTTGTTTAATGTCTCCAAACGACAACCAAAAGGAGTTTCTCATTTAAAAACTTAAAGTATAATAAGCACCTCTAATGCTATTTGGATTGCTAGAAATAGCTTCTGTGTTCATATATCTGACTCCCCAAGGAAAAGAGGTTGGGAAATGTGGCAGTCCCTGCTAGCTACCAACTCAATATCTAATTGCACCCCTTTTGCTTTACTAAGAGAAAGTTGATTTCGTTTGGGACAGCAATATATCTAGTTAAAAATACTCAGCAACCCAGAATTTCTTGCGTAAGGAGGGGTCATGTGACCTAGCTCTGTCCAATTACACAAGCAGAAATATGACAGCTGGAGCTTCCAGGGAAGTAGAGTTTCCCAATAATAAGTTTCAGATTCAGCTGAATTTTCACCACTGCCTTTTCCTCCTCTCCCCAACCTAAATGCCATCTCAGTGACAGGATGCAGGGCCCACCTGTGACTCTGAAGGTGAATGTTCCCAATCCAGGAGAGCAAAGCATGAAAAGCCAGGGAGCCTGGGGCATTTGTGATATCAAGGGGCATTGCACTGGCCCTCAACCAGCCACCTCTGGCCTTCCTGGTATTTGAGAAAAATTAGCTGCTGTTATTTGAGTTTTCTATTCCATGCAATTGAGGGATATACCTATTTGTTACAGGAAACAAATTATTTGGTTTTAACATTAAGAGTAACAATGGTCCCCATACTGTAAATAGGATTTACTGTCTTAAACAGTGTAATGGCCTGAATCATGACCCCACAAAGACGTGTTCAAGTCCTAACCCCAGGTCCCATGGGCATGAACTCACTTGTAAATAGAATCTTTTAATTATTAATTAAGATGAGGCCAAACTGAATCAGGGTGGGCTTTAATCCAATATGACTGGAGTCCTAAGAAACAGAGGAAATTTGGACACAGGAGAAAGAGACAGAATGGGAAAGAGACAGCCATGCAACAGAGGCAGAGACTGTGTGAGGGACTGCAGGCAAGCCACCTCCAGGACTCCACTGACTTCAGAGAAACGATGGTCCTGCTGACACCTTGATGCTGGACTTCTAACCCCCCAAACTGTGAACCAATAAATTTCTGTTGTTTAAGCCAACCATCTGCGATATTTTGTTACAGCATCCCTGGCAAACTAAGGCAAATAGTAAGTTGGCTTTGTAATAACACACAAAAAAAGACTTGATTTGAAAAAAAAAAAAAAGAAGTCAATTTTAAGAAATATACACATATGCACAAAATAAGAAAATTCTTTAACCCAAACTAACAATGATTGCATTATCATTGCCCGGAAAGAAATATTTTGGAAATACTCCTTCCTACCTGGAGTAAAAACTTCATTTCAGGTTAATTATAATAAAATAAAATAATACAGCTCCTTATTGAAGGATCATAGGTATGGGATTTATTTTTTAGCTCATGTACTGATCCATTATTTGCTTATACCGAGAATCTTTTCATAAAATTGCAATAAAAAGGAATATACAACAGTGAAATTAAAACAGGAATTAAAAATTAGTAAAACATGTTTTTAAAGAGAAAGAAATCATTACAATTGAAAACTAGATCAAGAATAGTAAATATACTTGAACATCACATTTTGTAAAAAACAAACATATTGCGTTATAGGCTATCATTAGCTAACAGAAGAAAATGTACCAGTTTTCAAGAAAGACAATCTGTGTACCAGCAAAATATTATATGATCTCTTATATAGATCCTTACATAAGGTACTTCCAATGACCTAACAGTAACTTATATTTGCAAGACATTTTTATTTTATTCAACAAAAACCCAATAAGGTTAACAAAGCAGGTATTACAATTATCCTCATTTTACAGATTAAGAAACTGGGGTGGTGGGTTAGCCAAGGTACCCAGCAACCAACTGGTAGGTTCTATGTCTTTCTCATCTCTCTACATCCATATGTCCCACAATGAACAATGTCTTTAATAATTACCTTGTTTTGAAAAAGGTTTTCTCCCAGTGGATTCTGATGTTGATCCTTGATGAAAGAAAAGAAACTATGTTAAGTTATATTTCTGTGAAGTCACTTCTACAGGAGTTGAAAAACAGTCTGGCAGTTCCTCAAATGATTAAACATACAATTACCACATGATCCAGCAATTCCACTTCAAGGTGTCTACTCAAAAGAAATTAAAACATCTGTTCACACAAAAACGTATACATCAATGTACAGCAACATTACTCATAATAGTAAAAAAGTAGAAACAGCCCAAATGTCCACCAACTGATGAATGAATAAACAAAATGTGGTCTACCCATACAATGGAATATTATTTGGCCATAAAAAGAAGTGAAGTACTGATGCATGCAACAAAATGGATGAACCTTGAAAACATTATGCTAAATGAAAGAAGCCAATAACAAAAGAGGTGATGAAAATGGTCTCAGATCAATTGTGATGGTTGCACTTATTTGTGACTATACTAAGCACCATTGGAACATACACTTTAAATGGGTGAATTGTGTGCTATGTGAATTATATCTCAATAAAGCTATTGGAAAAATGCAACTATCCAGTGATTTAACTTTGATAGAGCAACTTAAGGAATCTAAGTCTACTTTTAGATCCATCAGATATTAGCTGAGTAGAATTTTGGATAGGGCTCAATAGAAACTAACTTGACAATAAGCTTTTCAGCTAATTCATAATTCATAATGAGAGGCCCTTCCTCCTTACCAAGTACCATTTGAAATGCTTTATCTTGCTTAGTCTCCACTATAACTCCATGAGGCTGGCACTATTAGCATAGCTCCATTACACAGATGTGTAATTGAGGGTTCAGGAGATTAACTAAAGGGACCTCAGTTGCCTGGGTCCACTTTGTGTCAGTCACTGAAATGAAGAACTCTTGGGGTGAATGAGGAAGACTGTGGGATGGAGAAAATGCTCGTTTTAGTCTATTTTGATATGGTGTATCTTAACAAATATGTCAAGGGAGCATTTTCATACATTTAGGTGGAGTTCGTGGAGAAGTTTGGGCTGGAGAAATTAATTTAGAATCATTAAGTACAAATGGTATTTAAAACTGTGGATCTGTTGACATTATCTAAGGATAAAATACAGATAAAGACCAAGGACAGGGGGTGGCTGTGGCTCAAATGGTTGGGCATCCATCTGCCATATGGAGTTCGATCCCCAGGACCTCCTGGTAAAATAAGAAAAATATAGAAGATGCACGTGCCACCAGGCCCCGCCGAGCCACGCAGCAAGATAATGATATAACAGGAGAGTGACACAGGGGAGAGCCAAGACAAGACGTTCCAAAAAAAAAAACAAAACAGGAATTGAGGTGGCGCAGGTGGCAGAACACATTTCTCCCACATCAGAGGTCCCCAGGATCAAATCCTGGTGAAGACTGGAGGAGAAGGGTTTGAAGAGAGGGCAGGAAACAGACGCAGAGAATTGCCCAGAGAATGAACACAAAACAGCAAAAATGGGGGGGGGGAGGTTAAATGGATAAAATAAATAAATCTTAAAAAAAAAAAAAGACCAAGGACAGCGATCAGAGACATGCTCACATTGAGAGATCTGACTGCAAAGGAAGACTCTGCCAAGGAGACTGAGGAGAGGCCAGGGACACAGAGAAAAAAACAGACATGTGCAGTGTGACAGCATTAAGAAGAAAATGATCAAGCTGCAGAGAGGTCAGGGGCAACTTGAACATTGGCTTTGCCAAGACCAGGCCACCGGACTGCAGACCGGTAGGAATGACAACCCAGCCTGAGGACCCAGAGGAGGGGATGGAGGCAAAGAATTGAGAAGAGCAGACACGAATGGCTCTCTCTGAATATTTCATTAGAAACAGGAGCAAAAAAGCAAGTTGGTAGCTGGACATGGACTTCAAGTCAGAGAGCAGGCACAGAAACCACAGGAAACAGTTTCTGGAGGGGCATCTTAGGAACATCGCCTCTGTTGGGAGAAAGATACCAATCTCAAAGCAGCCAGATCAAGTCAGGCTCTGGAAGGGAACAAGGGAGGATGAAATTTAACAGATTCTGTTGCTAACTCAGAGCCTGGGGTTCTTGCCTTTATGTTTTCATAATCTCTTGTTACGTAGGGGGTTTCTTTTACCAACCAAGGCAACCAGAATAAGCAAAAGGATAGTTCTCCCATCTGTCCAAAGTCAAAATGAGTGACACTATAACACCACAATCATTAAACTCCTGCATTGCCATTCTTCTATTTCCTATACCCATGACCAGATTTTCTATCTCTACATGTTTCTTCCTAGTCCCCAGCTTCCCGACAAACTAAGCCACACCTTCCAAGTTCTCAGGAAAACTGGAGAAAAACCAAGAACATCTCTGTGACTCTGGGCACAGGGGACCAAGAGGGGAGGCAGGAGGTGGTGAGAGAGGAGAGACCACATTTAAAAGCTGTAACTTGTCCCTAATGCTAAACCAGTTGTCTCTAATGGCAAACCACTTCTCAAAGCATTGCACTAATAGAACTTCCCAGTATAACTTAAAGGATAAAAGTCAATTTGCCTCATCCTCTAGAATAGCTACTATTTTTTAAAAAGAAGAAGAAAGAAAATAAGTTTTGGAGAGGATGTAGAGAACTAGGAACCCTCATATACTGTTGATAGGATCGTAAAATGGTGTAGCCACCATGGAAAACAGCTTGATGATTCCTCAGAAAGTTATTTACAGAATTACCATCTGACCTAGCATTCCCACTTTTAGGTATATACCCAAAATAACTGAAAGCAAGGACTTGTACAGATATTTCTACACCAATGTTTAAGCAGCATTATTCACAATAGCCAAGGTGGAAAGCAGCCCAAGTGCCCATCTACAGATGAATGATAAACAAAATGAGCTATGTACACACAATTGAGTATTATTTAACTGTAAAAAGGATTGAAGTTCCAATCCATGTGATAACATGAATGAACCTTGAACACATCTTGTTGAGTGAAATAAGCCTGACACCAAAAGACAAAACTCTAGGATCTCACTTACATGAAATAAGATAAGCAAAATATGCAAATTCATAAAACCTGAAACTAAAATACAGGCTACTAGGGGCTGGGTGGGAGTAGGGAATGGGCAGTTACTTTTAATTGGTACAGAATGCTTGTTTGAAGTGATAGGAAAGTTAATAGTGATGGAGGCACAACTTTGTAAATGTAATTAACACCCCTGAATATTTGAAAGTGGATATTTTAGGTTGCATATAAATTATCAGAAGAAAAAAAACATAGAACTGTACAACACAAAGAGGAAACCCTAATGTAAACTATGGACTATAGTAATAATATAATTATAAATAATATTGTTTCATCAATAGCAACAAAGGTACCACACTAACACAATAATGTTATAATAGGAGAACTGTGCATGGGAGAGGGCGGTATATGGGAACTCTGTATTTTCTGCAAGATTTTTATATAAACCTACAAGTGCTATTTTTTTAAGTCAATTTGCCCGCCAAAAAGTGCTCAAATTCTTGGAGCCCTCAAGGTGAAACCTGGATAAATGGAAATCCTAAACCCCAAACCACTTGCATACATGCAGACACCTGAGGCCCTAAGAGAGTGAGACCTGGTCCAGAGAAGGGAGTTGTTAGAGAAGGATAAAAGACCAATTATCTGAGGAGATGAATATCTCACTACCAAAATATAAAACTGCCTCCAAGTCTCACTTGCATTGTTTGTTTATATAAGCTATTTATATAACTAAATGATTTATTGATGTATAACAGATAAAAATACATCTATATGTACATATATCATAAAAAATTGACATATTTTCACAAACTGGACACCCCCATAGAACCAGCTTCCAGATCAAGAGACAGGCCCTTCCAGCTTCATTTTTCAGGGGTTACTTCTAGTCCAAGAATTCTTGATGTCAAGAATTCTGATGAGGCTCAAATTACGTAATGGTTAAATTTTGTTCTTAAGAAATATTTATGCTGTTCTTCTTTTTATCATTAAGTGTAAACAGAATCAGATGTTCTCAAATTTTTCTGGACAATTTTACAGTAATTTGGTACAAAAGAGCACTTGGAAGTCAAAATAAACTCATGAAAGTTGTAAATCACAATAAAAATCCTCACACTCTTTATATAAATGGATAGATACATGATAGAATAAGGACAGTAAAATGTTAATGGCAGATTCTAGGTGTTGGGTATAGGATGTTCACTGCAGAAATCTTTCATCTTTGCTATACACTTGACAATTTTCACAATAAAGTTCTTGCTTGTTTACAGTGATAATATTGACTTGATTGTTCTACGGTGATAATACTTTAGTCTCTCCCTTGGATGAAAAAATAGCTGGATGAAAGGTGATTTTAAAAAATGATCAGCTGGATTTTAAACACAGATTTTATTATAATATACATCTAAATACTTTTTACGTGAAAATTATTATCATTACTAACAAAATTGTGTATCTTTTCCTGATTACATCCTTCATGTTAGCCTCTCATTGTCTCCTCCAAAGAACTTTAAAATACAAGTCATCAACTACAAGAATCCAAGGTTAACCTAGAATATCACAGCACACCTGTATCCCGCCACTCCCTTCCATTTGGGATCATCAAAAGAGCATTTGATGCACGATTGCACTGACCCTCTTCAACCAGTGGTCAGAAGGTCACATTCCAGTGGCTAGGGAGCCTTGATGGAGAGATAACATAATCAGTGGTGACCAGAGCTTCACCATCCTGAGAGCGAACCTCTGCCATCAGCTGTCCCTGGAGTAAGCATCCTCTATGACAAAGGAGGCCCAAAGGAAGTGTGTCTAAGGGAAAAACTCACACAACAGACAGGTAAAAAAAATTCTCCATGTTTTAGAGTGGCTGTAATCCTGCACTTTTTTCCCATTTTCCTAGGACAAATAGCCAACAGGGCAAACACATATATTGGGGGACCGTATCTTTATGCACTAGCTCCCAGTGGGTGATGGTTCAGAAAGGGGTGCTGCTCTGTGTGCAGCTAGAGCCGAACAATGTGGAACATTTCAGCTCCTTCCCAATGATTGCCTCTTTCTGGGGTACCCATTTTTTATATCAAATTAAGAAAATAAGTTCAGAAAAGAAGACATTAAATGTAAAGGGCTCAAAGAGTGTGCAACACACAGAAATTATGTTGATTAAATATCATCTACCCAATAAGCCTGAAACATCCATATGTGTCTCAGATATGCTCCAAGACATATTGTCCCAAAAGCCAGGCACCATGGCTTATGCTTTGGACGGATGCATTCAAATGACCACAACCTTGGACCCTCATAAATGCCAAATGAGGATGTGATACTTGCACCATTAACTGAGTGCTTGCTATGGGCTAAGTACTAGCAGACGTTTCATTTATGTCTCACCACAAACTCTGTGGAAGGTACTATTAACCCATTTTAGAGAGGATGAAACTGACGTCCAAGTTTTCCACCTACTCTGGTTTAGTAAGTGGAAAAACCTGAATCCAACCCAGCTCTGCTTGGCTCCAAAACATGTATCCTTTTAAGCAATGCTCCAGACTGTTTCCAATATTCAGTGTAACTCATCTGCTGTTACTTCTTCCCATGAAGCAAAACCTGACTATAGTTAAAAATGTTCAGGGTTAAAAACAAACCTCTCATACCATTCAGTTTGGCTTGTACAAAACGCTGTTTCAAGTAAATTGTCTTTCTCTTCTACCAGAACAGGTTTCAAAGTTATTTTTTTTCCCATTCCATCAAATTTCAATCATTTTGCATACCATCTCTACAATTTATCCTTCTCTGCGCTAGTATTCAGTTAAAATGTACCTTTAAATCTAGTTACTTAAATAAATATAATTTTTAATTGAAACTTGGTTATCACTACCATAGGCAGAAAACTAGCATCCTTAGAAATAGGAGGCAACTTCAACAATTAGCACATAACTTTGGAAGTCAATGTAAAAATATCCACTCATGCTCCAGCTAAAACCATTCTATAAGGATGCATGAAAAATTAATGATACAGAAATAATGACCCACTCACCAATAGAAAGCTCCATCAAACTGGTAAGAAGTAGGCTGGGGACAAGGAACTTTTAAATTTATTGCCCAAAAGAATGACTGTTTGTACAGGTAACAAGTACAGATGCTACGGTAAATAGTGCTGTGGCATCTTGGGATACCTGAGCTTATAGGACAAAAAATGTTCAACTGAACAACAGATTCCACCACCACTGATTAAAAACAATCAGCCTTGACTTCTTGATGCTGCCAGTCAGAATCCACCAGGTTCAGGTAAATTGGAAAGTTTGAGCCCGAATGACCCCTGGCATCCCCTTTCAATGCCCTAAGAGACTCTTGCCCCTCATCACTACCTCTGCCATCCCCTATCGTGAATGAGCTCCCAGAGAGCCCTCAGCTAGCTGTCACCTAATCCCTGACAAGGTGTGGGCTGATAAGGCTTAAAGTTGAGAGCTTTGCAGCCGTAAATGCATTTATGACGGGGATCTGGAAACCTCATTCCTTCCAGACCCCAAGGAATTCCATCTCCAATGTTGGGTTTTCACGCACCTTGACGAACAAGTGATATTTTAGGCCAGAGGGGCCTTCCTAGACCTCTCTGATCTTGCCACAGACCCTGCCGCCTTTTCATCAGATGAGCTTTACACATAACCATTCGTTGTCTTTGCTTTGAAAGCTTTAAAAGTCAAGATCTAATTAATCACTAGAAAAAAATTTTCTTCCTTGTCCTTACTGAAAAGACTATAAGAGAAAGCCCCATATTTTAAAGACTGTAATAAAACATGATATGAATAATCCACAACCTATGTGTTAAGATGGGAGAAAATATTATGTGAGTGTGTGTGTGTGAGTGTGTGTATGTGTGTGTTCTTTTTAGTACATCCTGACTAGAGCTAAGGTTATGTTGCTATCTCCACTTTAGCATTTCTCACATTATAAGAAGTCTCTCTTCCTGAACTTGGGAGAGACAGGAATCATTTCTTATTTGGATCCCTAACACATAGCCTGATCATAATCAACAAACGAATGCATGAATGAATGAATGAATGAATGAATGAATGTGCTATCTGTTCTGGAACCTATTCTGATGTGAAGACAGTGTTTCCCACTCTTTTCGTTTCTACTTCTGAATCCTAGAACCATATATTTGAAGGAGCAAGTCCTAAAGGCCTATACATCATTTTCCTTTGAACTTGGAAACAAAGATATATTTCGATTCTTAAAAAGAGCCAATGACAACTCTAGGCTAGAGTCAACTGACAAGGTCAGTTATGAGCTGTAGGTTCTTGGGCATCTCAGCTTCTGAATGTCAGCTTTCCAGCTGTAGAGTGGAAGGGTCTTATAGAAATCAACTCTATAGTGTGGAAAACTGAAAACAGCCCTGGAAATCTAGGCTTGCTGCTAATTTGTTTTAGGACCCTAAACCCCTCAAGATTTCAGATTCTAAGCCTGGATGCTGAGAGCATTTAAAAGACAACTTCACAATCCCACTTCTTGTTTTATACCCAAAATAACTGAAAACAAGGACTTGAACAGATATTTCTACACCAATGTTTATAGCAGCATTATTCACAATAGCCAAAAGGTAGAAGCAATCAAGTGCCCATCAACAGATGACTGGATAAACAAAATGTGGATACACACAGTGGAGTATTATTTGACAGTAAAAAGGAATGAAGTTCTGATACATGATAGAATGTGGATGAACCTCGGAGACATCATGCTGAGTGAAATAATCCAGACACAAAAAGACAAGTATTGTACAATCTTGCTTATATTAAATACCAAGAATAAACAAATTTCATAGAGACAAATAGTAGATTGCAGGCTACCAGGGGCTGGGGGAGGATATAAAGGGAAAAGGTGTGATTGCTTAATCAGTACAGAATTTCTGTTTGAGGTGATGAAAAAATTGGGGTAATGGATGTTGGTGAGAGTAGTGCAGTATTTTGAATGTAATTACTATCATTGGATTGTACACTTGAAAGTGGCTAAAAATGAGCAAATTTTGAGTTGTACCTATGTTACTACAGCAAAAGGTTTTTAAAAAATTTTTTAAATAAATGTCAAAAAGATGACTTCAGCTTTAAAATCTCTTAGATGGCTTCCCTTAGCAAACATTCCTAAGTCCTTTTGCTTCACTCTTTATTCTATCTCTCATATCCATCTCCTCTTCCCCATTCTTGGAGCTACCACTCTAATATAGACCTTCATTACTCTCCTAGTTTGGGTTCCCCCAAAGCAGACCCTAAGACAAGGATTTGGGTGCAAGTCATTAATACGGAAGGTGTTTCTAGGAAGCACTGCGAGGGAGTGGGGAAGTGAGACAGTCAATAAATAGTGTGTGTATGAAAAATTTGCTGCTGTGGGAAACAGGGACCCAATCCCATAGGGACCTTCTGAGAGACTTGAGAAGCATGCCTCAGCATTGACTTATTCCCCAATTAAATGATAAGTTCCTTGAGGTTAAGGTCCAGGCATATCACAGTAGGAACAAAAGTGATTCTCCTACATACTTAGACTTTTACTGGATGAAAATTTTTTCTTAAAGGGCCACATAGTAAATATTTTAGACTTTGCTAGCCATTCAGTCTCTACCGCAGCTACTCAATTCTGCCATTACTGCGCAAAAGCTTACACAGACAATTGGTAAACAAATGGGCATAGCTATGCTCCAATCAATCCTTATTTACAAAAACAGGCTGCAGGCCAGATTTGGCCCATGGGCCACGATTTCCAACTCCTGAACTAAAATATTGCCTCCTAGGAATCTTCCTGATCTAGAATTCTAAGATGCAGATCCAATGGTTGCTGCAACTATCTTTATGTGGAGTAGTGTTTCTTTTCTACTGTTCTTACAATCTGAGTGTATTTCCTTTTTAATAAGAAAAAAGGGTATTTTAAATTTACAAATCTTTCTCTTTCAAAGTTTTAAAAATAATTTTAAGAGAATAAAGTTTGGATGAACTATACACACATATATTCACACACACTATATATTAACCATTTCTTGCCATTCTTCTAGTACAGAAATCTCTACTTCTTCCATATTTTCTCATCTCAAAAATCAATGCTTTAATACTAAGTATGGCAAGACTGAAATTCTGTCACAGCAAAACAGATATTTCTATTCAAAACTGAGTTTTAGGTTATTCCTCTAATAAAGGTCTTAATTTCATCTTTGACATATTTAACTTATTGGCTTCTTTTTAAGAAGCTTTAAGAAGTTTAAGAATCAATGCCCCACAATCCTTGTCATGAAAACTAATGTGATTATTTAAAGAATGAGGTTGAGCTCAGTAAGCATATAATACCAAAATAAATAATTGTCAAGTTTATTGGGACAGCAAGAGGATGTGAAGGGATATAAGTTTGAAAAGTCAAGTTACCATTTTTTCATGAGGAAATAATTTCTTGCTCAACAAAACCACTCTTTAAAAAAACTCAGCTCACCTTTACAACAGTGGATATGAAGCTTGAAAACCACCCTGGTGATAAATGAAACTTGCCATTTTCAGGGAAATGTCAGGATGCAAACTATATTCTTGTTTAAACAAAGCTAAAAGTCAGACCACTGTGAATGTTTGACAGTGACAAATGGCTTCCAAAGAAAATAAGGCAGTGTCTGCCTGTTCCTGCCTTCAGCGAACCTGTTTTGTGGGCTGTCAAACCTTTGCACCCCGCTTCCGTCTCCACACTCAAGTGATCATGGAAAATGATAGTGAATTATTTACTGTTTTGAAATTTAGGTTGGCGCATTCAATTCAGACAATTTCATATCTCTTAAACTTTATATGCAAGGGGAGAAGAATACTACCTGAAACATAATTAATAAATAAAGTTTGAGATTCAGATTGTCTTTTGGCCATCTTCTCTGTCTTTCCTGACAACTTCTCCCTGGCTGCCTGTAGGACTTTGAAGAAGCACACCTAAGCTTCAGTATCTCAAAGTCACCAGAGTAAAATGAAGGGCAAAGATGCTGGACATGGTGAGAGGATACATACTTAGCTCAAAGTCTGGGACAGTGAACAAATCTGGTTGTTACCTCTTCATTTTACTGATTAGTTGGATATGGAAATCAATAGACTAAATTTGAAAATATTTTTGGCTTTCGTGCAAAGAACTTTATTTGAACTCTGGGACATTAGTTGTAGATAATAAAACTTACTAAAATGTTACTTAAGAATATAAGATTTGGAGTAGCTGTGGCTCAAGTGGTTAAGCACTGCTTCCCACATGGGAGGTCTCGGGTTTGGTTCCTAGGGCCTCCTAAAAACAAAGACAAAACAACAAGCAAACAAATGAGAAAACCAACTCAGGTGAGCCAATGTGGCTCCATGGTTGAGTGCCAGCTTCCCACATATGAAGTCCCGGGTTCAATCCCCAGCCCTGACAAAAAAAAGAATATAAGATTGTTCCATTAACAAGACAGTGGAGAAAAAAATTGTGATTTATTCTTTTAATGTAATATCACACACCAATAAAAAAAGAACAAACTACTGGTACCTACACATGAATGAATTTCATAGACATAATGTTGATGAAAGAAGCCAGACACAATAGCAGTACTAATTGTATGATTTCATACATAAGAAGTTCAAGAATAGACAAACTAATCTGTGGTGTTGGAATCATGATAGTGACTAATTCTGGGTAGAGATGGGGTACAGAGTGGGAGGGGGCATGAGAGAACCTTATGGGTTCTTGATCTTGGTGGTGGTTACACGAACCTAAACATTTATTTAAAAATTCATCAAGCTATACACTTAAGACTATTGTACTACATGCACTTTACTGAATTTATGCTAAAGCCTCAATTTTCAAAATCCCCAAAATAAAAAGTTAAAAGATTGTAAATAACTCTGAAATACAAAATAGTAAATGTCATAGGAAAGATCCAACAGGAAATGAGCAAATCCATAAGTGGGAAACACAAACTCAGGAATCTAAATGGGGGACAGAGGAAGAGAGAACAAAAATAGAATAAAGAAGAAAGATGGGTAGGAACAGGAAAGAAAAGACTGATTTTGAGGGTATGGCAAGAAAAGAATTAATATTATGGTTAACCTGTACAGAATCCTATATGGTCTATAATTTCTTGACACTATCTTTTACACTACTACTTCCTCATTTAGAAGAATAAATTGGCAAGAAGATCTGAAACTTTGGGGATGAAAAAAAAAGAAGTGAGGTAGAAGAAAATGGCCCTATGATCCTATATCAAAACATACAATAACAATACGATAGTCAAATCAGTGTGACAATGGTGCAAGAATAGACACACAAGCACACTGAATAAAACAGATAACCAGAAAAAAAAAACATAATCCATTATAAAATTTAAGATTATAAAAGAGTCATCAAGCATGAATGATGATGGGGGGAAATGTTCAATAAACTGTGTTAATACAATTGTTTAAATCCAGATAGCCATCCAGATGCAACACCAAAAAGCCCAGATGATCTGAATACTGAGAAAGACAAACATTTGCAGAAATAAGTGTTGACTATGAACACTGAGTTAACCAAGAACATTGTTAGAAGAAATACAAATATTTGTGTTGTTATCAGAAGCCCGTACTGGAATATCCACATCTTCCTCTTCATGGACTCAGAGGCTAACCAAGGAAAATCATCTTCTTCTCGGTGGGGAGCAGAGATGGTGCTCCCCTTAGGGTACTACACACACAATAGTATGGTCTCTTGTGCTCAGATTTCAACTTTTGATGATGGTACTCTGGTGAAATGGAGATGAGTAGAAGAAAAAGAGGATCTGCTCAAATGTAGGACATCATAACCTTGGGGATACCAATCTCTAAAACAATTTAGTAAACATGCACAAACAAAATACACTGTGAAAAAAATAATCTAAGACCTAAACAAACATTTATGTGCAAGAATATTTATTGCAAGGCAGTTTATAAGGATGGTAAAATTTAGAAGCAATTTCTTCTGGTTAAATAAACTGTAATACATCCATATCACAAAACATTACACAACCAAAAAGGTTATGTATTTGAGGAATGCACTAAGCACTTTACATGCTTTATGTCATCCGATCCTTTACAATCTCTGAGAAAGGTATCATTAGCTACAGTTTACAGAGAAGGAAACTGAGGCTCAGCATGGCTGTTGGCAGGAGGCCTCAGTTCCTTACCACATGGACCTCTCCACAGGGCAGCTTGAGTTTTTTAATGATGTGGCAACTGGCTTCCCCCCAAGAGTAAATGATCCAAAAGAAGCTAGCAGGACCTGTGGTGTCCTCTATGACCTAACCTCAGAAGTCATATGCTCTCATTTCCACAGAGCCCTATTGGTTACACAAGTCACCTATATACAGTGTGGGAGGGGACTACAGAAGAGAGCAAACACCAGGAGGAGAGAATCATTGGGGGCCATCTTGGAAGCTGGCTGCCACAGGGTTCTTCAGGAAGGACAGCCTGCCTCCTCAGTGTTTCTTTGGAGAGCCAAAGATCAAGACACAAGGGCTGTTACTGAATGTTTTCTGCCTGATTTTGTTTGCTAAATCTCTCCAGGTCATTCTGGTTTCTTCGGGGACTGAGGAATAAATTCTGTCCTTGCTTAAGGATGTTGGGGGCCTGGTGGTTGGTGTTGATGACCCAACTAGCATGTGTGTACATGTGTAAGACCTGAGACAAGATAGCAAGAGGGCAGTGTCTTCAGCTAAAACTCCCCCTATCCCACCACTCAGAGAAGCCCTCCTAAGCCCATTGTCCCTCTCCCTCCTTCAGGTTGTAAATCCTTCACCTTCCCCACACATCCATTTCCCACTCAGTGTATATGGTATTTGATAGGATAAACCATTGATGCCTTCATTCAGAAAATAGAATTGAAGACCTGTTACATAACAGCCTCCCACCAGATGCTGGGGTCTTAATGTTGAGACAGACAGACAGATATGTTAAAGGGTACAGGGGGCAAGTGACATAGGTGGGCAGAGTTCCAAAATTTCTTAACCTCATCAATGTAGAATTCACTCAACTATCTTCAAATTAAATGAGAAGAATGCAGACCTATTTTCCAACCGTAATTACTTTCCATCACTATGACTACATACATATGCACTGGGATAAGGTAAGTAATGTTTCAAGTCACTTCCCTGAAATATATTATTTAACAAGGATGCAATTTGGCACATACCCTTCAAATTCCTCTTCCAAAAATTCAGAGATCTCATTCTCCGGGACTCAGGCATTGGAACTGGTGGAAAAACAAGATGGCCTTGGGAGATAGACATGGGATCGGCCTTCAAGTTCCCAAGAGGAACTGGTTTGAGGTCTCCTATAAAATAATTTTGGTTGAACAGTAACCTGAAGCCCTATACATTTTTGACCAAGAAGGAAAAAGGATACTAGGAATGTGGGGAAAACATCTGTTCTATTTGTTTTTCAGGTAGTGCCCTCCTCCAAGGAGCTCAGAGGGCTGTTTTAATACCAGTTAGCATTATATATGGTGCTTCTGTTCACACGTGTTTAGTTGGAGAGTTCAGTTCTGCCTCTGCTCTGATTTCTTTTTTTTTTTTTTCCTTTCTTTTTCTTAATGCTACTAGCAGTTGTAATGTTGATCTGTTATATCCATTTACTTAGATGACTTGAGACATATTTTTAAATACCAAGACAGCATACTTGAAAATATAATATTTTTTACGATTGCAACATAGTGATTGAGCCTTTTCTATATTACATATTCAATAAATGTATCAGCATGTTAAGAAATATTAACATCATGGCCTGCTTCTGTCAAAGTGCCAATGAATGTACGTCCAGCTGCTGAGAGCAAAAATGCCTGAGAAAGGAGGGACAGATGTTCTTTCTGTGTGGGATTAGGCTGGAAGG
Source organism: Tolypeutes matacus (assembly GCA_026826555.1). Classification (NCBI taxonomy): domain Eukaryota; kingdom Metazoa; phylum Chordata; class Mammalia; order Cingulata; family Chlamyphoridae; genus Tolypeutes; species Tolypeutes matacus. The sequence goes on from JAKSZT010004976.1 coordinate 4,649,802, forward strand.
GACTCTTAGAGCATGACTCGTGGCCCAGTGGGGATCAAGCTAATAGCTTCAATAGGCAATTTGGCAGTTGATGTAAAGGAGAATGTAGATTGGATTTGAGGCCAGGATGGGGTACACCCTTTGAAGGGGAGACAGCCAGCCTCCACAGTTGGTCTGTCCAGTTCCAGGTGTACCTGCCGTGTCTCACTGCACAGAGTTTCAGAAGAAGAAGAAGGGCTTGTCCTGCCTGCTTACAACATGGGAGAGAGAAGTATGTGGGAGTCCTAGGAAGTTTTACTCTTTCATGAGACAGGTAACACAAAAGAGAAGGAGAAAGTGGCACCTGTTTTTGGTTTCTGTTTTGGTTGCTGTTGAGGCCCAGTAACACCACCCTAGAGCAATCGCCATCATATTAGTGCCTTCCTTTGGGGAAGAATAAGCAATAGAATACTGAAAGTTTCTATTCAAGTGTTTCTGTCTCCTGCAAAGAAGAGATGAAATGTGAGGAGAAGGAAATGGGTCTCCTCATTTTACATGCATTTGTCAGAAATAAGGTTGTTGAAGAGAGTACGTTATTTAGGGACATAGCTGTTTTCTTCATTCTTGAAGGTGTAAGGGGAAAGGATTTAGGGCAAGAACTTCAAACCCAGCTTTATCTTGAAAATCTCCATTGATCAGCCACTATGGTTGGGGGTGGGGTGGGGAATAAGGACAAGTATCATTAGCATGTCATCCCAGGCTGTTTGAGGGCCACTAAAAAATAGTCTTATGCTTTTAGCTTCTCCACAAAATAGCAGCCTGGTGCTCTCTTCATTCTTCTCACTGCCTTGCCTTCCATGCCAGCCCTGATGTTGCATTCTCCATTTATTCTCCAATTGAGGTCAAACTTCAAATCCATGCTGTTGATTCCTGTTGGCTCAGGTGTGGTAGAAGGAAAAATGGTAAAGGAGGAGTTTTGTGGCTTGTACTTTCTGGTGTTATGAATAAAGCACTTATGTACTCAGTTCCTTTTAGGCTGAGCCAATTGTCTTTCAAGCCAAAGGTCTGATTTGCACCACTGGATATATGTCCAAAAGGTAATAAAGATCCTTGCCCAATTTTCTAAGTCAACTGACTGCTAGAGACCAAATAGTGCCTGGGAAATGTTCCTTCTGTCTACACAGATGTGCTGTGGAGATTATCACATGCCTAGCTGAAAGTCTTAGGTTGTGTCGTGAATGAGTTATATATAGGACTGTCTCCATCAGAAGTATAGCTTCAACCAAGTTCACAATTAGAACACGGGCTAAGATGAACAAAGAAGCTTAGTTGACTCCTCCTGGCAATAAAGCCATCACTCAACTCACTTGTCTCTCCTTCTGATGTGTCCAAACCCATCCTTTGTTGTCTTGGCCAAGATGTCAATCCTCAGATGTGGTTCCTACAGGGAACCGTGGAGTCTTAAGAAGAGGACAGGACTTAACTTCAAAACCCTGGTTCTACACTTAACTAGACATGTAACCTTTGGAAAAATCATTCAATCCTCTGGGCCTCAAATTCATGATGCACAAGATGAAAAGATGTGAGAATTTTTTTCTAAAAATTTTATACCTGATTCTGGCTATTGTGGGCTAGCTCATAATAAACCAAACCTCCCACACAAAACAGCTAGAGAAGCTGCATCAAATATTAAAAATACCTGTTTGAGGGCATCAGAGAGGTGTGAAAGTGGCAAGGATTTGAAGGGCCATGATCCCAGACAGAAGGAAAACATAGGTGAGCCTACATTGGCTTCAGCCTTTCTTCTGGAGAGATTTCTAGATTTCCAAGTAGCAACCTAGGGTGGGAAGCTGAGTGGCAAGAAAAGGGAGGGAAGGAGGGAGGGAGGAAGAAAGGGAGGGAGGGAGGGAGGGAGGGAGGAAGGAAGGAAGGAAGGAAGGAAGGAAGGAAGGAAGGAAGGAAGGAAGG